>CM022706.1:23940818-24041043 GCA_012295165.1 Asparagus setaceus
TATTCTTGCTTGTTGCAATAACATTTTCTTCTTCACGGTCTTTGTCCTTGCTGCTATGATTTTCAATATAAACACGGTTTATGCTACTGATATAATTCTTGAATTTTAAACATGCTCTATATGCTCAGTATTTTTGGTAGTTTATCCATTGTTCAAGCTAAATAAACATATTTTAACCTTGAAATTATTGTTCATAACTTTTTTAAATCTTGCAAATGATGAATTTAACCTTTGTCAACATTTACAAATATAAATATTTTATGGCTCTATAATAGGAATTTGTTAAAATTTGCTAATTGGTGTACTATTTTGTTAACTAATTTGGAAATTCACTCTGTAAAGCTTAACAAAAATTTATCGTTGAAGTTTTTATAAATAGTTATATATCTAAACCATAATATTAATTTGGATATAGATATAAGTTGGTCAATAATACTCGCTGACAATGCAGAGCTTAATACTAGTGTGTGTGTGTGTCTATATATATATATATATATATATATATATATATATATATATATATATATATATATATATATATATATATATATATATATATATATATATATATATATATATATATATATATATATATATATATATATGAAGCGAGCTCATGAACTTAAGTTCATAATGAATAGTGGTGCACCAACTTTTTATCACTCATCTTGTCTTGAGATTTGTGATGCACAAATCTCAAAATGAAACTTTATATCTCTCACGGATCCCAAGCAAGATGAGTGGTTAGAAAGAGACAGTGCCATAAATATAATTAAGATCCTATATATATATATATATATATATATATATATATATATATATATATATATATATATATATATATATATATATATATATATATATATATATATATATATATATATATAATAATTTATGAGGTGGTGGCTTTTGTTAAATGTTATCGAAGATAGTAGTGAGGCCAGCATTCTTGAGTCACATACAAAGTGTGGGCCTCATGCTTTATTCTTGGGAGCGTTGCAATGGTATCACCTCTCACGTACAATCATTCATATATATATATATATATATATATATATATATATGTTCTCGGAAAAGTCACTATCTTTTCATTGGTGAAATCATTCTACCTTGATGGGATTACAAATAAGTTTGAATAAAATCACCTTTTATAAGGCTTTTTACAATGAAAAATTGATAAAATTACAACTTTCCTCCTTGTGAACAAGCGGGATCCGTTTATCGGATCCTCGCTTCGATGGATTCTTTGCTGTCTTGGGGATGTATTCCGTGGACCACCGGCGATTCCTTTCCCAAGTGTTGATCGAGCGAGATGGATGCGATCTAGATCTAAAAATCCCTCCTTTTTGCGTGAATTCTTAGATCGATCGGTCGAGATCTAGCGAATCTGGAGATTAATCAAGGAACTAATCAACGTAGTGAGCGAGATCGACCAAGCCGAACTTCGTTACTCTTCTGGATCAAGGCCAAGCTTGATCCAAAGGATGGTTTGTTGTTGTAGATGCGGATCACGAACTTTGGATCTCGAATCGCAAATCTCCCCCGCAAGTCTAGATCTTGATCTCCTCTCCTTGGAAATTCTCTAACCCTAGGCACACACAGAGTTCGGGCTATCTCCTCTTTTTTATCTCTGGACCTCGTGAAACCCTAGCCGTCACATTTATAGATGCGTGGCGGATGCGGCGGCGGGCAAAGCCCATTCGGCCTTGGTGTCTCGCCGGTAGAACATACGGGTGTCTCGCTCGGGCAGAGACACCTATGGTGTCTCGCTCAGCGAGACACCAGCTGAATGTCGCTCGGGCGGGAACACCTCTGGAAATCTCGGTGGCGAGACACATGGAGTGTCTCGCTTAGGCGAACACCTCTGTGTCTCATTCGGCCGACACTGGAAATCTCGGCGAAGCGAGAGACACCTCTGAGTCGCTTCAGGCGAGGCGCTTCAGTGTCTTTCGGGAGACACCTCTGAATGTCGGTTTGGCCAAGCGTTGCGTCTTCTCTCTGCTGGTTTCAGGCTTAATTTGAGGCTTCAAAGTTGGGTTTATCCTTCACTTTCGCACTCATGGCGCATCAGTTCACGGGTTCGAATGGTGGCGGCTGAAAAGGAGAGCTCTTTCAAAAATTTCGGGCGCCCCGAACTATAAGTATGCCCCTTGACCCGCCAGCTAACCTTGCGGGACCGCCGAAAACTTCTGCGTGAAGCGTCTTGAGGAGAGCGTTTCTTATGCGTTCACTTGTTGTGTCGTCAGCGGTTTGCCATTACTTCATCGGATGACTTGTCGATTATTCTCGTCATCACGAGCTACGTTCGGGGACTTATAGGCAATTTTCAGCGCCTCTGATACCCTCCAAAGTGTTTCGGTCTCGCTCTTTTATAAGAAGAAATACTTTGGATGTGATAGGCCCGAACCTTGGTCGGTGTAATAGGACTGGCGGCTTCAAATCTTGATCTCTCCGATTCTTCGGACTATCGGTGCTTTGGGATAACTAAAAGTGTCGCGGTCTTTGCATTTATTGTCCGACCATTTGTAATCTTGACTTCGATGGCGATGAATGAATTTTCTCATTTTTAGCTCGTGATCGTGAGTTGTCGTCGGTGTTCATCCAATTCGTGAGACTTAGCTTTGAATCGGTGAAATCTCCTTGCATGGCTTGGCATAAGACTAAACCCGGTGGGAGGATATTGAGGATTCATCCTTTGATTGGTGAACTCTTCTGCGATGCTCGTTGCGGGGTGACCCGCAGCGGGAGGATTTTCTCGAGATGTGGCGTTGTCAGGCATCAAAGATTTTCTCTCGAATTCAACCTCCATTGGCGATTTTTCATCACATGGTTGTCCGGCGTCGTAAAAGAATGAACCCAGTGGAAACAAATTGGGGATTGTCGAAGTTATCCTTAAGAATATAAAACTATTCTCCGGGAACTTCTCGACAAAATAGGAAATAGTTTAGACTTCGTATACCTCGTTGGAGTATGCGGTGGGAGAATCCTACTCCTTGTTGGAATAGAATTAGGTTATCCTCGGGAACTTTCCAATAAATTAGCGAGCAGTTTACTCATGTTCCTTATCGGAGTATTGAGGGTTCGACCATCATGGGTTCTTGATCGATGGAGAGAACCCTTCATGAGTTGCATTCATTGTCTGGCGCAAGTTGATCCGTTGGTCAGGTGGTTGGAATTGTATACTATTAGTGCCTCAGTGGGAGTTTTTCTTGCGGGGACCACATTTAAGGTCTCCTTTGAGGAGGTGCCTCGCGATAGGGCTCCGTCACGCGAAATAAAGGGTGCATGGTTGCTGTGACCTATACTCTCGGGGAGATCGATGAACCGACCTGTAGGAGTAATGATTGACCCTTGTGTACATCCCGATTGACTCCATGCATCTAGGTTGACATATCCCATTTCTTGGTGCAAGGTGGCTCTCTATGATAGCCCACGGAAACACGAGTCTCTATCCCGTTTAATTGGGGACTAGTCTTGTTAGCTAGTTCATCCTCAATTTGGTGGTCTTGATGAATTCTTTTTGTTGGTAAGATGTTCCTCCAAAGCTAGGTATAGCGGGGTTACTCATTAAGGGCTGCCGAGGGACCAGCTGCGGAAGTCGGTGCGTCGTGATGGTTCCATGTTGTTGTGACTTGCGATCTGTCATTTTCATTGTCCATTCATAGGATTCTTGGCAAACCCTCGACCTTCAGCGGTTTGATTTGCCTTTCCGATTCCGTTTGAACCGGCTAGCATGCGGATTATCGAATCCCGTTCCATGTGACGTTGTGCTAAAGAATGAAACTCTTTTAGACTTGGTGCTATGACTTTGAATACATAGACTTTGTCACTTTTCACGGGTAAAGACTAACGGCCGCGTGTTAGGCGGTGACTTTGGGGTTATTGGCCTTCCTTGGTTTGATTGGCCTTTACCGATCCCGTTTGAACCGAGCTAGCATCGAGATTATCACGGATCCGTTCCACATTGCTACTAAGAATGAGACTCTCTTAGACTTAATGCTACGATGTTGAATCACGTGAGGCCATTACTCTTTTACGGGAGAATACCCGACAGCGTGGTAGGTGGCTTCATCCCTTCTTAGGCTTGGGATAAAATACCCGAGAATCAAGCTCGGTGTCTTCTTCAATCGGAAAAAGACTAAACCGCAGCGTGCGAGGCGTTGGCTTTATCCTTCTTAGGCTTGGATAAAATGCCCCAAGATGAATCTTGGTGTCTTCTTTTATCAGGAGAATGACTGACCGGCTCGAGGCGGTGAATGGAATTGATTGTGGGAAAGGAAGAATTTTATATTCGTTTCCGATGTCGGAGAGGAAGGATTTTATATCCTGTCTCCAAGTCTTTGGAAAGAAAATTTTATATTCTATTTCCGAGGTCTCCTTTATCAGGTAGAGAGCGAACCCCAAGTGAACATAAGAAAAGAAGGATTTTATATCCTGTTTCTTAGTTTTGGAGAGGAAGAATTTTATATTCTATCTCCGGAAGATGGAGAGGAAGGATTTTATATCCTATCTCCAAGAAGAGGAAACTAAAAGTGGGATCTCCACTTCGAGAATCTCTTAAGGTGAAACTAAGAGTGGGATCTCCACAGAGAATCAAAGAGATCTGGTAGTTTTCACTTTTATAGGATTAATACACGATCTGAAGGTCTAGATCTATCGAGAGTGTTCCAATTTTAGTACTACCGCCATGGGAGGGCGTGACTGAAATGGAAACGATGGAGGCTTTCTGTTCATCAAAAAGTGATCTCCGGAAGATGGAGAGGAAGAATTTTATATTCTATCTCCGAGAAATGGAGAGGAAGGATTTTATATCCTATCTCAGAAGAGAAACTAAAAGTGGGATCTCCACTTCGAGAATCTCTTCAGGTGAAACTAAGAGTGGGATCTCCACTCCGAGAATCGAGGAGATACAGGTAGTTATCACTTTTATAGGATTCACCACCGATCGAAGGTCTCGTTTATCGAGGTGTTCGATTTTAGTACTACCGCCATGGGAGGGTGACTAAAATGAAAGCGATGGAGGTTTTGTTCATCGAGAAAAGTGATCTCAAATTTGAAAGTGGACCTCTTGTTCATTGAAAGGAATCAAGAGGGATTTTGATAGAGGATCAAAATTTTGTGGACCCCTTGCTTATTGAAAGAAGTCAAGGGGGAATTTTCTTTGGTGGAGGGACCGAGAAAATTTTGTGGACCCACCGTCAATGAGTTTGATGGGTGGGAGAATTCGGAGGAAAGGATTAGGGTTATCTCGAGGAAAATATTTCTGAAGAACTTCCCTCCAAAGCGGGTTATCTGAAGGTACTAAGGATAGTACTTCTTGAGGAACTTCCCATTATCGGCATTAATGCCTATCACCTTCTGGGTGATAAGGCGATATCGCCATTGGAATAGACCGTTTCAATCACAAGCGGCCCTTCCCATTTGGGTTCAAACTTACCCTTCCTCTTGGTCGAGAATTATCGTCGAAGCGTGAGGACCAAATTTCCTCCTTGAAGCTCCTTTGTCGGACTTTCTTGTTGAAAGCCACGGACATCCTTGCTTGGTAAAACTCAATGTCTGTTGAGCCTCCAAGCTTTTCATCTAGCATCTCGAGTTCTTGGCTTTTGATGTAGCTCCTCATGCGTCATCTGGTTCGCGAGCAATCGGAGGATGGAATCTGAACTTCAAAGGCGGGTGCTTCACACCATATACCCGAGAGTCGGGGTAGCCCGGTCGGCGTCGCGAATCGTCGTGCGATCGCTGAGTGCTTCTCGAGTTTATCATCCCGATGGCGTATGTTATTTTTCACCAACTTCTTGAGAATTTTAATGATCGTTTTGTTGAAAGCCTCCCAATCCGTTTGTGAGTTATGCCTTGATTGAGGAGACGTCACGGATCTTGAATTTCTCGCAAAATCGAATGAAGGCATTGCTAATGAGCTGGGGACCATTATCATATACGATCCGCCTGGTACACGTGTCGATAGATGGCGTGGTGCTTGATGAACCGAATTACATTCTTTGCTTTTACCTCCTTAGGGGAATCGCCTCGCCCTTGGAGAAATGTCGGTGATCGCCGGGATAAACCGATCACCTTTGGTGGAGGAAAGATTGGGCCTACCATCCATGCCCCATGTCTCGAATGGCCAAGATGTGGTGGTGAAGTTGCTCCGGAGGTTGATCGCGAGTAGTTCGTGTATTTGGCGCGTGACACTTCCGAGCATATCGACCGCATCATTGACCATAGTAGGCGGTGGTACCCCATCCTCTGATCCGATCATAGAGCTTAGGACGTGGTCGCACGCGCATTCTCCTCCGTGTGCTTCTTGGAGAACTTCTGCCTCTTTGTTTGAAAGCGTGGTGTAAACCGTTATACCCACGCCCGATAAAGCGTCGGGTTTCCGTATTGTAGAACCTTGGCTCTTCTGACTTGATTCACTCCTTCATATCTTCCGGGATGCCGTGCAAACGTAGTCAATAATAGGGAAGCGCCAATCTGGGGCTCAAGTCCGACTTGGTTGCATACACTTCCTTAGTGACTACCCTTCGTCATTTTACGTCTGTCATAAATAGGAATGAATAAGCGGTGGGTCCTCACCGTGACCATTTGCTCGGTCTGGGGGGTTAGCGAAACTGCTGCTAATGCCGCGGATGCATCGCATCGCGATGCGGAAGCGGAATGTACTTCGATGAAGAATCCTTCGCGAAAGTCCTAACTTCGATAGCGACGATGGTATGGGATTAAATCGGGTTCACGACCTCATAGTCCCCATGAGCTGTTTGACAATGAGTTGGGAATCCCAATTTCGAGATACTCTACCCCGACTCTTTAGCGAAGCTAAGTCCAATGAGGCGCGTTGTACTCTGCGACATTGTTAGCGAGGAGCTCGGTCGATGAATAAGCCGAGGCATGACATGCTTCCACAGAAACTAAGACTACTCAGAGCTCGGCGGAGATCTTAGGCATCGAGAGCTCGCCCGCGTTAGTGCTTCGGGGCGCTCCATCAAAATATAAATGCCACACTGTTGGTGCGAGTTGTGTTAACCTCGTGGGTCTCATCCGGTAGATCATCAAATAGTTCACCGTATCCTTTGTTGGGTTGGTGCCAAAATCATGAGATGGCTTGTCCCTTAATTGACCTGGCTTGCGAAGTGCAAGTCATCTTGGGACAAAAGTAAAGCCCATTTAGCCGGGCGCCAATTCATAGAAATTGGTGCGTCATGAACACCAACGAGGATTTACGTTAGAAATGGCGTGATCGTTTGCCAACTAAGTAGTGTCGCATTTTCGAATCGCAAAGACCGGTAGCGAGACACTCTTTCGGTCATTGGGTAGCGAGATTCCGCACCCAAAGGTTCGGCTTAGATAATAAACCGCTGCTTTCGTGGCCGTGGTGGTCGTCTTCGCAAAGTAAAGCACTCAGCGAATGGTTCGTGCGGCTTTGATATAAATCAAGAGCGGTTTACCGACTTGGTTAGCGAGTACGGAGGATTAAATCGGATATGTTTTGATATCTTGAATGCCGGCGAAGTCATCGGACAAAGGACACCTTTTGTTCGGCTTAGAGAATGGTGACATTTTCGGAGAGGTTGGAAATGAGGCGGGATGTCGCATGTCGCCCAATAATCCTCGAGTTCCCTTAGATTCTTTGGGGTTGCAATTCATTGATTGCCTTTATTTTGTCGGGGTCAATGTGGATACCTTTGTTGGTAACAACGAATCAGAAATTTGCATTGGACATTCGAGGAAAGACTTAGTGGGGTGGTGTATCGCCCTATGATAGGCAAATACTTGGGGTCCGTCGTCCTTTGAGCTTCCTCTGGTTGGCATCGGTGGCGATTGGATCTTGTTGTTGTCTAGCAAGTGCCGAAGATCGGGCACCTCTTAGTCCTGAAAGAATACGTCTTGGAAACACAGGCGTGGGCGCCTCGGTTCTGGGGCATTATTCTGCGATGGGGTGGCTAGCTGCTGCTACATTCTTTGTTGTGTTTCGGTGGAAAGTTTGATCGCATCAACATTGTTCATTGCGCCTTCCCCTTGTTCGGGGGACAAAATTTTGGTTCCGTGGGTTCTTTCTGCGACCTCCTCGCCTTCTCCCTTTTGAGGAATTTCGGCCTCTTCCCCTCGGACTTTCAAGTCTTTCCGGGTTCTAGGCGGTGCGGTGCCCATCGCCTGATCCGCGTCGGTGAGAGGTTATCTTTGGCAGTCTTGAGGATGAATTCCTCCGTGATTGGGTCACGACAGTTCATCGCCTTGTTGCGGGAACCGTTTGACAAAATTATCCGGTTTCTCCATCCTTACGCTTCGTCCCATAGCACGAGTGAAACCTGCGTTATGCGTCATCGAAGAAGTTCGCGAGGAACATAGATTCCATGTCTTCCCGGTTGTGATCTTTGCCGCTTTGAGGGCGGTACCAATCGAGCAGCCCTGTAGGCGAATGACCGAACCATCAAGGGCTCGTTAGGAGATGACTCTAAATGGCTCTTGAAGTAGATAAGATGTTGAGTGGGGGATCTCCCATCGAGCGGCGTGAAGTTTATTAAATTAAACTTAGCGGATAGGGATTGACTCCCACTCTCTCGGGTGAACGCGGAATCCCGTCTTCTTCACTTCTTGAGCGAGATGGCGAGTTGACCTTGCTCTCGGATCCTTGATCTTGTCATTTTCCCTTGCATTTTGTCCGTGATTTTGAGGTAGGACCATGGTGTCATCATCGGCGTTACGCTCGCCGGTGTTAAGGTCTTGCTCTTCATCCGTGTCGCTATCCATCAAATTGGCGTTGTTCGGCATTGCCCTCACCACGGCGATTAATCATTTGCATCTGCCGGTCATGCATTTCTCTCATCTGGCTGCATGGCCATGTCCATCTCGAGTTTGAAGTTGTCTTTGTTTTGCCAAGCTTCTTCAAGTAGCAGCCACCTAATTGCACTAATCATGAGTGCTTCCACAGTATGACCTTCACTAGAGGCGGTGTCATCGGATGCCATTGCCGGCCGTCATCCAGATACTTCATCTTCAGAAGGTACTCTTAGTTAGCGGATGCCTTGAAGGGATCCCTCGTTGCAGTCGTGATAGTTAGGCGTCGATAGTACCGCCCCAGCCGAGTCACTGCGTTGGGAGGCTGGAATGTGCGTGGCGTTGCCTTGTTGGTCATATTGATGGTGACCTCAAGCGCTCATCCTTGCCTTGGCGAGTGCATGTCTTCTTGAGCGCCTTGACCGAGGTCTTGGCGGATTCGTTGGTGCTTTCGATCTTTGGAAGGCGACACCCTTTCGAGTTTTATGGCGGCATTTACACTCAGAAACCGCCTTGATCGGTTTAGTACAAATGCAAGAGGATGCGGTTTACGGAGAACTCTGTCTCACGAGACTTCTGACCGCGATAGTACAACTCATCGGCATGAGTCGGAGAACAACCTACCGTCTTGGCGACACAATCTCTCGGTATAACGTCATCATCGGATGGCGGATCTCTATCGAGGTTGGGTTGGCGTCCACGAAGTCTTTGAAAGTTCTGGCGCCTTAGCGCGCTTTTGGGTGCGTGGCGTCTCAGCGAGCTTTGGACCTCGATCCGTAAACCGGTTGGTGGATTCTCGGCGGCTTCCGTCGGTAGGCGAAACTATCCCGACATGCGAGTTGTCCGGATCTCTTCAACAAGCTGCGGAGTTGACTTTTCACCTTGATCCAATGAACCGGACCTGGCGTTGAAACAGAACCCTTATCGGAAAGGGTGTGGTGTTGGCGGAGTCTTTATTAAGGCGTCGGTACATCGAGGAAAAGCTCACAGTGCAGGAGGTGAGTTCGACTTGCGGGTGACTTCTTGGTCACCTCTACTCCTTTAAGCTGTTGAGTAGCCCGAACTAACGCACGCACGCACGCAGGCGGCCAGCTTTTTGGATCCTCTCGAGGGTGGAGCGATCTCGCTGACGCCGGATCCATTCTTCTGGCCGGCGCTTAGAGGAGTTACTACCTATCTTCGCCTTCGCCTCGTGCCCCCGCTTCGACATCGGATCCGGCTTGTATCTAACCGCCCATGGATTCTAACGCTTTATGTATTGCAACGCGCATCGTCGACCGCTATGCTCTCTTGAGAGAGTCACACGCCTTCGGACTTCTCCTCATTGGCCGGAGGAGGGAGATCAGATCCGGCGCCTTGGATGCGCTGGGGAGTTATTGCCATATGCTGGTAGAGCTGCCGCCTTCCGGGCCTTTGACGCCAGAGTCCTCCCTATGCCGAGGGCTTCTTCGCCTTTATGGGGAAAAGGAGTTGGATGAGGCAGAGATAGGCCTCAAATTTCTCCCGCCGAATTGACCGACTTCTTCGACAACGGATCTAATCGTGGTCGCACAACGATCTCGATGTAAGACCTGGGTTCTCACAGGTCTCGCCTTGTTCTGAAAAGTCACTATCTTTTCTTATTGGTGAAATCATTCTACCTTGATGGGATTACAAATAAGTTTCAATAAAAATCACCTTTTTATAAGGCTTTTACAATGAAAAATTGATAAAATTACAACTTTCCTCCTTAGAAACGCTGGATCCGCTTATCTGATCCTCGCTATGGGATTTTTGTGCCTTCGGGATGTATTCCGACCACCGCGATTCCTTTCCCAGTGTTGATCGAACGAGACTCGATTCGATCTAGATCTAAAATCCCTCCTTTTACGGGAATTCTTAGATCGACGATTCAGATCTAAACGAATACGGAGATTAATTCGCCAAGGAACTAATCAATCGAGTGAACAGATCGCCGCTTAACTTCATATTCTTCTTCTGGATCAAGGCTGCTTGATCCAAAGGATGGTTTGTTGTTGTAGATCCGATCAAAACTTTGATCTCGAATCATAAATCTCCCCACGCAAGTCTAGATCTTGATCTCTCCCCTTGGAAATTCTCTAACCTAGGCACACACAAGAGTTCGGCGCTTACCTCTTTTTTATCTCACTCCGAAAATGAACCCTAGCCGCCACATTTATAGATGCAAAGCTGGATGCGGGCGAATCAAAAGCCCATTCGGGTTCGTGTCCCGCCAGCCGACACTTCGGTGTCTCGCCAGCGAGACACCATGGTGTCTCGCCAAGCGAGACACCACTGGTGTCTCGCCGGGCAGACACCTCGGTGTCTCGGCTGAGACACCCATGGTGTTCGCTGCTGGCGACACCTCTCAGTGCCTCGGCGACGCTTTGGTGTCTCGCCGCGACACCTGGTGTTTGCTTGACCGGAGCTATGCGGTTTCTCCTTTTCCGAGCTTAATTTGAGGCTTCAAAGTTGTTTATCCCTTCACTGCACTCATGGCGACCACCAAGGTTCCGGAATCACCGACGTAGGAGAGAGTTTTCAAAATTCCGCCGACTAGGAGCCGGCCCCTTTGACTCTCGCCAATCGGCTTAGCTGGACCAAAACTCATGCATCCTTGAGGAGAGCTGCTTATACTGTCACCACCGTGCCACAATTAATCCATGGTCACTTCCATCTGATGACTTGTCGATTATTCTCACATCACGAATACTCTCTGGACTTATAGTAATTTTCAACCATATATATATATATATATATATATATATATATATATATATATATATATATATATATACATATATATATATATATATATATATATATATATATACATATATATATATATATATATACATATATATATATATATATATATATATATATATATATATATATACATATATATATAAAATAATATATATGAGGCATAATATCATTTATATATAATGAGCTATCAAGAGAAGGACATCGATTTATAGGCCCACATTATTAGTCATCAAGAACACAAGGTGTGGACTCCTCACTCTATTTCCTTTGGGAGCCTGATTTGAAAAATGAGAGTCAGCCATTCATAATGCATCAATCATTCATATATATATATATATATATATATATATATATATATATATATATATATATATATATATATATATATATATATATATATATATATATATATATATATATATATATATACATACATACATACATACATACAGGGCTTCTTATGCCGGGGAAAGAGGAGGATGAGGCAGAGATAGGCCTCAAATTTCTCCGGTGAATCGTACTTTCGACCTCTTGATCACGGGATCGGAATCGTGGTGCGGACTTTGCGATCTCGGATGCAAGACCGGTGGCTCCATGGTGGCAGCCGCTTGTTCTGGGAAAAGTCACTATCTTTTCATTGGTGAAATCATTCTACCTTGATGGGATTACAAATAAGTTTGAATAAAATCACCTTTTTATAAGGCTTTTACAATGAAAAATTGATAAAATTACAACTTTCCTCCTTGTGAACAGCGGGATCCGTTATGGATCCACCGCTGCGATGGGATTTTGCTTGGGGATGTATTAGTGGACCGCGCGATTCCTTTCCCAAGTGTTGATCGAGCGAGATGGATGCGGATCTAGATCTAAAATCCTCCTTTTTACGTGGAATTCTTAGATCGATCGATCGGATCTAAGCGAATCTGGAGATTAATTACGAGGAACTAATCAGCGTAGTGAGCGAGATCGACGGCGAACTTCGTTACTCTTCTTCGGATCAAGGCGAAGCTTGATCCAAAGGATGGTTTGTTGTTGTAGATCGGATGCGAAAACTTTGGATCTCGAATCGCCGTCTCCCATGCAAGTCTAGATCTTGATCTCCTCTCCCTTGGAAATTCTCTAACCCTAGGCACACACAAGAGTTAGTGGCTATCTCCTCTTTTTTATCTCTAGACCTCTGAAAAAATGAAACCTAGTCACATTTATAGATCACGGCGGATCTTGTGGCCGGGCAAAAGCCCATTCGGCCTTGGTGTCTCGCCAGGGCGGGACACTTACAGGTGTCTCGCTCAGGCGAGACACTATCAGTAATCTCGCTCAGCGAGACACCAGTGGAGTGTCTCTTCAGGGCGAGACACCTCTGATGTCTGGCGGCAGACCTACCGATCTGCTTGGCAGGGAGCCTGCAATCTCTTCAGGCGAGGCGCTCAGTGTCTCGCTTCAGGCGAGACCTCCCCAGTCAATCGGTTTTGGCCGAAGCGTTAAATGGCTTCTTTTAGAGCTTAATTGAGGCTTCAAAGTTGGGTTTATCCCTTCACTCGCCTCATTGGCATCAGGGTTCTGGGTTGGGAATCATTGAAGCTTTCCATCCTTCCTTCCATGGCTCCATTCCGTCCACTGATTTTCCATTCCTTCCAGTTATTTCCTTCATTCCGTCCATCCATTCCAGTTTCCTGTTCACTGCCTCTCCTCTTTCCTCCTGCCTCTTTCCTCTCTCACTCACCTTTGCCTCTCTCTCTCACTCTCCTACCTATATATATATATATATATATATATATATATATATATATATATATATATATATATATATATATATATATATATATATATATATATAAATATATAATATATATATATGATATATATACTCATTTTATTAAATAAATTTATCGAATAATTAAATGTGATGAGGCCCACATTGCTAGTCATCACAAGGTGTGGACCTCACCACTCTATTTCTTGGGAGCTCATTTAGCAAAATGACATACCTCATCACATTACTTGATAATTCATATATATATATATATATATATATATATATATATATATATATATATATATATATATATATATATATATATATATATATATATATATATATATATATATATATATACATCATCACATACATACATACATACATACATACATACATACATACATATATATATGTGTGTGTGTGTGTGTGTGTGTGTATATATGTGTGTGTGTGTGTGTATATATATATATATATATATATATATATATATATATATATATATATAACAAGGCTCTATAAACTTAAGTTGATAAGAATAGTCACCACCAGCTTTTCTATCCATTGATGTTGCCTTGGGATCCGTGAAAGATATAAAGCCCACTTTGAGATTTGTGTGCATCTTGATTTCACGGATCTCAATCTAAAGATCAATGGATATAAAGTTGGTGAACCTCTCTATCAACTTAAGTTTATAGAGTATGAATATATAAGAAGCTCTTGTAAACTTAAGTGGGTGAGCCGGTCCACCAAAGTTTAGCCGTTGGATGGATGATCTTGATCAAGATCTTGATCAAATAAAGATCCTTTATTTATTACAAAAGGTATATTAGGAATAATTAGAAAATCAAACAGAATTAAGAATAGCGCTTCCTCTACTTCTCAGTTTTAGGGCTCAAATAAGAGCGGCGCCCTCCCTCTCATGCGACTATGCCCTCCCTCCTCGGACTCACGGCAATTTAAGCACGGACGACTCCTCCCTCTGCAATGGCCTACAATCTCATCTTCTCTATGCAAGCTCTTCAAGCTTCGGCTAAATCTCTCTTTCTCGATTTCTAGGGCTCGATACGAAACAAGGAAAATCGTGGTCGTGAGCAAACTCACAGCAATTTTGCCCACGGCAGGCCCTCCTCTCTGCAATTGCCTACAATCTCATCTTCTCTATGCAAGCTCTTCAATTTATTCGACTCTTCTCGATTTCTAGGGCTACAATTCAAAGCAAAGGGAAAAATCGTGCTTTCATGGCGGACTTAACAATTTAAGCCCACGACAGCCCTCCCTCTCTATAATCACCTACAATTTCATCATCTTCCTTCTAACAGCAATTTCACCCACGACGCCCTCCTCTCTGCGCTCTTCAAGCTCGACTTGACTCTGACTCATGAGCTTTTCAAGCTTCGCCTCTCAGCTATCTCCTCGGTTGCGAATATCTATACTTTCCTATGTTGTCTCGAGCTATTCAAAATGAGACTCAATTCCACTCAACATCCATGCCTTGATCAATTAACTTGTCTGGAGTATATGACCGATTGCAAAAACTTGAGATAAAAGTGTGTGTGTGTGTGTATATATATATATATATATATATATATATATATATATATATATAGATAGAAAGCTCTATAAACTTAAGTTGATAAGGAATAATACCACCAACTTTTCTATCCATTGATGCCTTGGGATCCGTGAAAGATATAAAGCCCACTTTGAGATTTGTGTGCATCTTGATTTCACGGATCTCAATGCAAAGATCAATGGATATAAAGTTGGTGGACACTCCTATCAACTTAAGTTTATAGGAGCCTGATATAGTAGAGAAAGCTCTTGGTTCAAGGATCGAGGGCCACCACCAAGTTAATGTTGATGGATGATCTTGATCAAGATCTTGATCAAATAAAGATCCTTTATTTATTACAAAAGGGTATTAGGAATAATTAGAAAATCAAACAAATTAAGAATAACGCTTCTATTTCGATTTTTAGGGCTCAAATAAGAACGACGCCTCCCTCCCTCCACGACTATGCCCTCCCTCCTCGAGCGGACTCACAAGCATTTCGCCACGACGACTCTCCTCACCCGCCAATCTTCATCTTTCTATGCAAGCTCTTCAAGCTCGACTTCTCGGCTCTTCTTCTCGATTTAGGGCTACGATACGAACAGGGGAAAATCAGGTCGCGAGCAAACTCACAGCATTTTGCCCACGACGAGCCCTCCCTCTCACGCAATTGCCTACAATCTCATCTTCTATGCTCTTCAATTTCGCTCGACTCTCTTTCTCGATTCTAGGCTAATTCAAAGCAAAGGGAATCGTTTCATAGCGGACTTAGCAATTTCGCTTCACCACACCCTCCTCCTCTCTATAATCACCTACAATTTCATCATCTTCCTTCTAATGCAATTTCACCCACGACGACGCTTCTCCTCTCTGCGCTTTTCAAGCTCGACTTGATTCTGACTCTCATGAAGCTTTCAAAGTCACCACGCTATCTCCTCGGTTGCGAATATCTATACTTTCCTATGTTGTCTCGAGCTATTCAAAATGAGACTCCAATTCCACTCAACATCCATGCCTTGATCAATTAACTTGTCTGGAGTATATGACCGGCAAAAACTTGATAAAAGTTTGTGTGTTGTATTATAATTATTTATCCATAATACCATTTTTATTTAGATTTAACATTGCTAAATGTTGTTGTTGATATTTTCCTTTCAGATGCATTTGTACAATCTTTGTTCTATTATGAGCAACAATGGTCCTATACTCTTGAAGACACTACTAACATTGTTTTAGCAAGGGGACTCTGCTGTACCCATTTGCTAAAATGGCTTTCCTCATTTATAAGAGGATATGTTTTGATGTATTCTCTATATTGTGCTTGGTCAATGCCGAGTCATAACTGACACTCAAATTCCCATCACAATTGCCCGTGAACTTCTGTCATCATCAACATAGATGACATGCTATCTCAAAAAACCAATTTAAACAATATTACCAGTCATATTGCTATAAAAAAGTAGCAGGTTGCAAACATGCCGCTGGTCCATTCAACTTCCAAATAGGATTTTTTAAAAATAAAATAAAATCATAAAAAAGGTGCTCTTGTACACGTTTCACATCTTGTAGCATTGTTAAATCCAATAATAATATCATCACAAAAAAGAACTCTCATTATATTGGAAATCTAGTGTTTACCCAGTGCATTGCCTTTATCGATACGATACAGAAATAGTGAGGGTCTATCATTATCAATATCCAGAAAATGAACAAAGCAAGACACAGAATAGTTGACAGTAGCCTTAGCTAGAAGTGCCAAATGAGCATAACAAATTATTTATCAAGAGATTCTTATTAGCCAAAACAAAATTTTGCACATCTGAGAGGGAGGGCTGTCAGATCAGAGCTCGTGAGTCCGCTGCTGAGGAGGGCATAGTCGTGGGCGAGAGGGAGGGCCGTTTTATTCGAGCCCTAAAAATTGAAGAAGAGGAAGCGTTATTCTTAATTGCTTGATTTTCTAATTATTCCTAATCTACCCTTTTGTAATAAATAAAGGATCTTTATTTGATCAAGATCTTGATCAAGATCATCCATCCAACTAAAACTTTGGTGGACTTAGCCCTCAATCCATTTAAGTTTACAAGAGTTTTTCTCTCTCTCTCTCTCTCTCTCTCTCTCTCTCTATATATATATATATATATATATATATATATATATATATATATATATATATATATATATATATATATATATATATATATATATATATATATATATATATATATATATATATATATATATATATATATATATATATATATAGAGAGAGAGAGAGAGAGAGAGAGAATGAAAATTATACCAAGTTCTTGGTTTATGAGAAATGATGACAATTTGGCCCACACAAGTCTAGCTTTAAAAAAAATTTTCTCTCCCTCTATTTCTCATGAGGGACCTGATTTATCCACCTCACTACCAAGTTCCTTTAAGAAACTTGGTACCAAGTTCTCCATATTCCTTTTATATATATATATATATATATATATATATATATATATATATATATATATATATATATATAGTAAAAGCTCCTATGAACTTAAGTTCATAATGAATAGTGTATGGTAACTCAACTTTTTATCCACTCATTCTTTCTGAGATTTGTGATGCACAAATCTCAAAGTGTCTTCATATCTTCACGAATCCCAAAGCAAGATGAGTGGTTAGAAAAGTTGGTGCACCACTATTCATTATGAACTTAAGTTCATAGGAGCTCTTTATATATATATATATATATATATATATATATATATATATATATATATATATATATATATATATATATATATATATATATATATATATATATATCTCTCCTTTAAAAGCACGAGTTAGGAAAATCTTTCGGTGAACAAAAATACCCTTAACCCTTCTTTAATATCCTAATCCTAATCCTTAAGGAATTCCGTGCATGTAATTTTAATATCACAATTAGAATGTCAATTAGATTTTTAATCTTATCTTATCCTAATCCTAATCCTTGATAAACTACTAAAAACTAAACTTTATATCTACTAAAAGCAGGAAAAATCTTTGGTGAACAAAAATACCCTTAACCCTTCTTTAATATCCTAATCCTAATCCTTAAGGAATTCACGTGCATGTAATTTTAATATCACAATTAGAATGTCAATTAGATTTTTAATCTTATCTTATCCTAATCCTAATCCTTGATAAACTACTAAAAACTAAACTTTATATCTACTAAAAGCAGGAATATGTAATTATTAAAACAATGCATCTCAGAATACCTGATATTATAACCTTATCTCCTAACTTTATATCAATTAGATATGTAATTATCTAAACTTTATTAATTAGTTTGATATGTAATTATTTAAACAATGCATAGAATACCGATATTATAACCTTATCTCTGTTTTGTTAATAAGGAATTCCGTGCATGTGCGTGCATGTAATTTTAATATCACAATTAGAATGTCAATTAGATTTTTAATCTTATCTTATCCTAATCCTAATCCTTGATAAACTACTAAAAACTAAACTTTATATCTACTAAAACCGGAATATGTAATTATTAAAACAATTCATCTCCGAATACCTGATATTATAACCTTATCTCCTAAACTTTATATCAATTAGATATGTAATTATCTAAACTTTATTAATTAGTTTGATATGTAATTATTTAAACAATGCATAGAATACCGATATTATAACCTTATCTCTGTTTTGTTAATAAGGAATTCCGTGCATGTAATTTTAATATCACAATTAGAATGTCAATTAGATTTTTAATCTTATCTTATCCTAATCCTAATCCTTGATAAACTACTAAAACTAAATTTTATATCTACTAAAAGCAGGAATATGTAATTATTAAAACAATGCATCTCAGAATGCACGATATTATAACCTTATCTCCTAAACTTTATATCAATTAGATATGTAATTATCTAAACTTTATTAATTAGTTTGATATGTAATTATTTAAACAATGCAACCAATTCTTAGTATAGCAATATAAGGCTCTTGGGGTATAAATAAAGCACCAAATCCACTTTCTTCTCTCACCAAATATTTCTCGGTGATTCATCATCCACAAATTCTCTCTCAAAGGTTGGTCTTGGTCTCTCTATTTTTTATTCAATGATGATTTTTTATCTAATTATTGCTTATAGTTTAGCATCGGTCAATGATGACTTTTTATCCAATTATTGCTTATAGTGTTGCATATCTCGAACTATTTTGATTCGACTATTATTTCAATCGGTAGTTGTTGTTTCAAGTATTTTTCTTATATATCGAGAGTTGTTTTGAGATGAAACTATATATATAGAGAATGCAGTTGAAGAATTTTCAGGTATAATTAATATATTTGTTTGATTATAGAATACTAGGGATGAACTAGAATTGTTGTTACTTGTTTTCTTGCGAGTTTTGCTTATAAACTCGATTTTTAACCCCGATTGTTCTTTCTTTTCATTAACAAAGATAAGTAGCCATGTCCTAAACACGGAACTGCCGCCAACCAAAGCCTCACTAGCATACTATAATTTGGCTTATTATATGGCCATGTAACCTAAATGGAACAATGTTGCCTCGGGAGACCAATCTAAGTGAACCAAACCATATCGTCGTGAACCACCTTGTATGGTTGTATACATGATTGAGTCTTATCAATGAAATGGTAATTACAGGTGTTATAAATGAAGGCTTAGCGACCAATTTAGTTAGCGGAAGATACACTCAACTATATTTTAATCGGGCGATGGGAGCCACTCCAATGGGCATTAGAGTGTTGTTCAATTTGTAGAATGGATTGGACTCTTTATTTCAGTCAACCATGTTAGTATAACAATTGTATTCTTGTTACAACTTTAGGTTGTAAAGCCTTTCACCACCCTTCTATTAGAATTTATCCATTCTCGAGTCTCATTGACACACTACATCATTAGGAAACAAATGCATTGCAAGGCAGTGCGAATATGCCCGATACATTCATCTATAACTAATTCAAAGATATTAGACCTAATGATTACCTTTGGTACAAGTGTATAGTCTTTGGGGAATAGTTCCATTTCTCTCAGTTGTTCTCGGTTTAATAATGTATTGAATGATACATAGTTAATCAAATGAATACTCCCGTTGTTTCTTCTCTAGAATCCACAGTTATCGTCTGTAGACTTATCAAAAGCTCTTTGAATACAAAGGAAAAAATCAACTCAGCAAATCTCTTTTCTTCTCCTTATATCTTTCCGACAGTTGTCTCAGTAAATAAATTACTCATACACGTAAAATTAGTTATAGAATACAAATTTAAAAGCAACCTTGGCAGTTTGGTGGTAGCTTTTCAGGTTTAAAGCTAAAATTCCTACTGACACGAGTCATACAACAGACTCAAAAGACTAGGTTTCAAGACCACATGATTTCCAAACTCATATAGATGGCAAACTTGGGTGCAATTGATTTACAAAAGTGAAAAAGGAGAAGCAAACCTCAATTATCCTTTGCTGTTCTCTGTTAATTCTTCTTCTTATCAACAAAACAAAAATAAAAAGAACTCATCTTTAAGTAAAATGAATGAGTTTATTTGCAACTTTATGGTGTTAATAGTGAGCTTAAATTAACGATAGCCTCTCTATTATTTCTCATCCATTCAGGACCTTATCTCTCATTAATTTTCATCACCTCCAAACCGAAAATGAAGACATAATTTAGCTCCTCTCCTCTCTTTGAAAATTTATAAATTTCAAAGATTTAAGAAGATAAATGCTGATTACACAAGCTTTGATCAACTGTACCCTCTCTTGACAACTGATTTCTTTATAATCCTAATCCTAAATATGTGAAATATCTATTATTCCACTAATTTCCTTATAATCCTAATCCTAAATACATGAAATATCTATTATAACCGAATTTAATTTCTTTGGACTGTTGCACATAAAGTTTTTTAATAATTGAAGTATCTAATCCTAATCCTAATTAAATTCATTATAACATCTTTGGATATTATAATTTAATAATTAATCTATCCTAATTATTTTAATCCTCATCCTAATCAAATTCTGAATTCTTATTATAACCAAATTCTTATCATAGCAATAGGAGTCTTGGGGTATAAATAAAGAACCAAATCCACTTTCTTCTCTCACCAAATCGATTGTTCTCTCTCAAAGGTTTGATCATGGTCTCTCTATTTTTTATTCAATGATGACTTTTTATTCAATTATTGCTTATATAGTTTTGCATCGCTCAATGATGACTTTTATCCAATTATTGCTTATAGTGTTGTGTATCTCGAACTATTTTAATTGACTATTGTTTAAGGATTTACTTGATTATAATCTTATATTGATGTCTAGTAGCTCTTGTTATCTTGGTATCGATTATAAAATATTATTGACTTTGTTTTCAATCGACTTTGATTATAAAATATTATAAAATATTATTGACTTTTTATCCAATTATTGCTAATAGTGTTGTGTATCTCGAACTATTTTTTCTAATTTTCGACTATTGTTTTCAATCGGTATATTAGTTTTATGACAATTGATATTTTTCTAATTTCTTCAATTTTCATGCATTATTTGAGGATTAAGGTTTTTGTGATTCTTGATTCTCCCATCTGTCAAGGTAAATATTAATATTTGATATTATTTTAATTTGGGTTTATTTGATTATATCATATCATATCATACTCCTTTAAAAGCACGAGTTAGAAAAATCTTTGGTAGACAAAAATACCCTTTACCCTTCTTTAAATATCCTAATTGTAATTGTTGATAAACTACTAAAAGTTTAAAATTCATATAAATTTATTAACTTTAGATGTAAACACTTTGAGTTCCATCTATTTGTAGTGAAGTGTCTCGACTATAGTAGGGTTCTTAAGTAGCAACTTGTTCAAATTCTTCTTGATTACTACCACATTTTGGGGTTTGTTCTTAGATCTAGGCATCTGCTCCAATTGAACCTATGACCTTCCATATATATCTTATTATATATTTTGTATTAGAGATCATCGAAATTAAAAGTTTAAAATTCATATAAATTTATTAACTTTAGATGTAAACACTTTGAGTTCCATCTATTTGTAGTGAAGTGTCTCGACTATAGCCAGTTCTTAAGTAGCAACTTGTTCAAATTCTTCTTGATTACTACCACATTTTGGGGTTTGTTCTTAGATCTAGGCATCTGCTCCAATTGAACCTATGACCTTCCATATATATCTTATTATCTATTTTGTATTAGAGATCATCTGAAATTATCATCCATTAACTGCTCCACAACCTTAGAGTATACCCTTTTGCTCAAGCGGATTTTCCTTTTGGAGATTACTCGTTGTGATTGGATTTCTCTTGATGAACCTAAAAATATGATTTCATATGAAAATGGGATTGTTATCTTGGTGACGATTATGCTTCACATTTGTGTTGTCGAACATCCTTGTGTTTCATAGTTGCGATTTGTGTAGTACCTTGGATATTATCGACTTATTAAAATTGTTAAAGAAATGCATATTGTCCGATTATTTGGTTGGTACCATCAAACTTAGTGTTTAGAAAGAAGAGTTGACTAATTAATTCTAAACTCTCTTGATTTGTTTTGATATAATTTAATTTTAGTTTTTATTTTTGATACTTATTTGTTTACACGTAGGATAATACCATCTCAATTCCAATTTAGGTACTCAAGATTTATTCCATAATTACAGTATCGGGTTAGTAAAGAATGTTAACAATTTTTATATATCAATTGTGATAATGATTATAGTTGGATGTTTAGTATTGAATTTTCATGAAAATATCATTCACGCTACTTTGTCTAACTATCTACATTGCTCATATGTATTTATAAATTAATGGTAATATGACATATGATTTTCCTTTGTAGAAATTTATTCTCGGTTTTGGATTACATAACCACCATACAACACTTTCTAGCATAAAGGACCTTAATCAAAATGGCTTCAAGCCAAGGTTTGCATTGAACTGAATAATAAATTATTCTTATATATATATATATATATATATATATATATATATATATATATATATATATATATATATATATATATATATATATATATATATATATATATATATATATATATATATATATATATATATATATATATATATATTTGTATGTGTATGTATTAATAAGACCATATGAACATTTTTAAACAGAAGAGAACACTCCAATCCCCAATATTAGAAAAACCAAATATGCTCGGTTGGTGATGAGGAGAAGAAAGCTTACATTGAGTCACGGATAATAAGAGAGCTGCAAAGTAATAACTTCTGCTGGTAATACTATTCTTGCAAGCAAACGATTGACCTATTTTGTGGAGCCCTACTACAGGCCTATGAGCATCAAGGTTGGTGTAGATATAATTTATAATTTATTAAAAGGGTCATATAACATTATATATTGATTTATTAAATATTAAAATTTGTGCTAGGGCAAATTCTTCATGAACCGGTATGTTCTTTACTATATAAGCTCGCACTCCAAAGTCTTGTGTCTATTGTGGAGCCAAAAGTTTGAACACGAGCCTCCAACATTTTCTTTGTCTACGGTGAAATCCATCTAGCGGATGTGAATATCCCAAATGAATTATATGCCCTTTATACAATGCAATCACGGAGGCAATTGATTTTCGAAGGCACACCGGGATGTACAACGGTATTTTCTCATTCACATCGTTTGGGGCAAGATTTGATAGGAGCTTGCATCAAATAGAAAAGGAATTTTACATTTAGAGCACAAGGCCAAATATATCATAATCTCCTGCTCTAATTCCAAAGAAAATAAGCCTTCATACTTTCAGCTTTACTTCTATGATCTGAGAGAATGAGTTGCAAAATCGATTGGGGATATTAGATAATGCAAATATGAGTGAAATCACAACTAGGAGCTTAATGGATATATTGCAAGGAAACCCATATGCAAAGTTCCTTCATAAATTGAATGATTATCAATCTCTTGAAGAATTTAAGATACTAATAAATAGAGGCGTTGCACTAGATCAGCGTGTTTACAACTCTGCAAGCCAGTCAGTGGTGCAATTTGGGTTGAAGGAAATAATGACAATGCTCCATTTGAGAGAGAGATAGTCGTCCATGCACACTCGGAGAAAGACATCAAGTGAAACACTATTTTGGTTGTTATGATCCCTACGGTATCCCCTCTTTCCAAGCGGAGAGGTTGGATGGCATCAAAGTATTAAAAGAAGGGATAAAAGGGATATCACGACTTACAATCAACAAGAACTACAATACCGACTTTAGTAGCCCGGCAACCTTCACATCTGCGAAGACATATTTACTCGAGAAAGTGAAGGTAAATTTAAATTCACAATTCTTAGTAATATTATTGCATGTGAACATAGCTTAACACTCAAATTCAGGTGTCAAGGCACCAAAACCGGAAAAGTCTCATCTCGAGATTATTATTGTCATAAGCTCGGATAAGAGACTCTCGACAATCTATTTTACTTACATCGTGGCCGTTTATTCCACCAATATCTTTGTTGATATGTACATAAAGCTTGAAACAACAAGACTTGATTACTTTAGAAATAAACAATCAATCGAGGCGAGTTATTTCAAGGCATTGTTGGCGGTGTAGCTGCTAGGGAAGCAAATGCATGCCAAGTGGGCAAAGAATAGTGCTTCCATCGTCATTCATAGGTGGTCCTAGAGACATCGTCGTAGATATCTTGATGCAATGTCATTAGTACAACGATTTGGAAAGCCGGATCTTTTTATAACAATGACATGTAATCGAATGGGAAGAGATTGAGAGCAACTACATCTAGGCCAAACCCATAATGACGAGCCGGATCTAACCTCAAGGATATTTCGAGCAAAGCGCAAGACTTGAAAGATCAACTCTTTAAGAAAGAGATATTTGGAAAAGTTGTGCACATGTTCCGTGATTGAGTTTCAAAAGAGGGCTACCACATGCACATATATTAATTATTCTTATTGGAGATCACAAAATCACATCATCGGACCCGATATGATAAATATGTATCTGCGAGAATTCGGACCAATCCAAACACCGATCCTCTATGAATTGGTAAAAACATATGATGCACGGACCTTGTGGGGAGTTGAACATGAAAAACGATTGCATGCAAAGCGGAAGTGCAAATATCACTATCCTCGAGAATTTAGCTCACAATCAATACAAGCAAAAGATGCTTACCCAATTTATAAGAGGAGCAAAGATAACAAAACAATGTTGGTCCTAATAAAATCCTTAATAATCGATGGGTTGTACCTTACAATCCATATTTCGACACGTTATAATTGTCACATTAATGTTGAAATATGCTCGGGCATTAAAGCGTTGAAGTACCTTTACAAGTACATATACAAGGGTCATGATAAAGTTGCGATAAACATTGAATATAATGAAGGAGGAAGACTTGTGAATGAAATCAAAATTTCCAAGATGCAAGATGGGTATCGGCTCAAGAAGCTTTGTGGAGAATATATGAATTCTATCTTAATGAGATCTACCATTTGTCATCAACTTACAACTACACTTGCCGAATCAACATTTTGTTTCCTATTGGAAAAATCAAGATCTATCGAAGCTCATCCTTTGGGACCATGTCTCCAAGACAATGCTTACAGAATTTTTCACACTATGCTCAAAAATTAAAGAAGCAAACAAGTCAAAACCAGAAAAAGAGCAGGAAAAAGAGTTATTATATTGTGAACTTCCAGAATATTATGTTTGGGATTCAACGACAAAATGTTGGAGTCCAAGAAAACAAAGACAAGTGATAGGCCGTATAAATGGTGCTAATCCAATTGAAGAGAAGAGATATTACTTACGACTTTTACTTACTCATATCAGATGCCCCACCTCATTTGAGAATCTATTGACCGTGGATGGAATCCAATGCACATCATTCAAACAATCAGCCAGTTAGGTTTATTGGAATCAGATAATAGCATCAGAGAATGCTTAGATGAAGCCGTCATCTTCCAAATGCCAGCAACCCTTCGCCGTTTGTTTGCAACTATACTGATTCACTGCGAGCCCACAGATGTTAATAAATTATGGGATAGATACATTGACTCATTATCTGAAGACTTCTCAAGGAAACCTGGTGCTACGAGAGTTTCAATGATAAATGACACCCTTTGCAACATTAAATTCTTCTTAGAGAGCATGGGAAAGGATATCAAGAAATTTGATTTACCACCTATTCAACCTAACCATAATTGAAGGAAGTTCATACCCAAGAGAAATTCAAGATGAACTTCGATGTACAAATTCAATTGAAGACCTCAATGCGGAATCAACACTCAACTCGAACAACATAATGCATACACTTAGTGTTGCACGAGTTCGAGCAAATAAAAGTGGGGTTTTCTTTATTGATGGGCCTGGAGGAACTGGGAAGACATTCTTATACCGTGCTCTACTTGCCAAAGTAAGATCAGAAGGGATGATAGCTCTTGCTACAGCGACATCGGGCGTAGCAGCTGTAATAATGCACGGAGGCGAAACGGCACATTCAGTTAAGATAAAAATCCCAACAACGAGAATCATCTATGTGTAGCATATCCAAGCAAGATGGAACCTCAAAGCTAATTAAGATAGCTAGATTAATAATTTGGGATGAAGCTCCAATGGCTAAACGTGTTGCAATTGAAACATTAGATAGAACATTAAGGGATATAATGGATCGAGATGAACCGTTTGGCGGAAAAGTAATTGTATTTGGTGGAGATTTTAGACAAGTTCTATGGTACCCAGCAACAAGATCACAAGTTTTGAGAGAGTTTAGTAAGCTCATATTTGTGGAACAAAATGGAAAAGTTGAACCTATCAAAGAATATGAGAGCAAGGACAGATTCAACATTTAGCGAATTCCTTCTTAGAGTTGGGAATGGAGATGAACCGACGGTGGCTGATGACCTAATAGCATTGCCCACTACTATTTTGATCAAGAATCGAAGTGATGATTTACCGGAAGATTGTCTCATACATTCAATTTTTCCATCTTTAGATGAGAACTTCCAATCCATTGACTATATGAAAGATCGAGCTATCCTCGCAACCAAAAATGAATATGTCGACATGCTAAATGATAGAATCATAAAACAATTTCCAGGTGAAGGAAAAGAATTCTATAGCTTTGATGAAGCAGTTGATGACACTAATCATCATTATCAGCAAGAATTCCTGAACACATTACTACCAAATGGACTACCACCCACATTTATTAAAGAAGCATTGTCCTATTATTTTATTAAGGAACACGGATCCACTAATGGGCTATGCAGCGGAACAAGAATGGTATGTCAAGATTTTAAGTGTAATATAATTCATGCTAAGATCACAATGGGCCAACATCTTTGGGAAAAGTTTTCTTACCAAGAATACCGTTGTCTCAATGAAGAAGATGAGGGTTCCGTTCAAGTTCAAGCATAAGCAATTTCCATTACGGTTATGTTTTGCAATGACAATCAATAAATCCCAAGGACAAACAATACCCAATGTAGGCATCTATCTACCTCAACATGTTTTCTCTCATGGACAGCTATATGTAGCTTTATCACGAGGGACTTCAATGACAACAACCAAAGTCCTAATAACATCGGACGGAAAATTTAAAGAAGATGAAAGATACACAAAAAACTGTGGTATACAAGGAAGTCCTCCAACCAACAAACATGTAATTAATTTCAAAGTCACAATAGCTATTCTAGAGGTAATTAATTTATCAGAATAATTAGCTATATTTATTCATGTTCATTTCTCTAATTTATAATTTTCATTTTTGAATAACTTTTTGCCTTCAACATGCACTTATTTTTTTTCAATTATATTATGAGTTAATAATATTCTAAACTTTATAAGGAACAACAACTAATAAATTCATTTTGAATCTATGGCATATTCTAAAATAATGGTCAAAACTAACATGTATATTTTAATCTAATTCTGAGGGAATATGACCACCACTAACGAAGGCCAAACTCAACACATCCAAATAAGCCACTCAAGAAGTTTGGAAAGAATGGACCATTCATGTTATAATCCTTGAAGTCGCGAGGCCACTTTTAGTAATGAAAAAGATCGGGAAATTACTAAAGTTAATTCTCGGCTAAGGTAAAATAAGAATATTATTTATGTTATATTACTTGCACAGCGTTACCATGATTATATGAATATTGCTAAACCTCAATATCTATTGGGTAAATTACACTAAAACCCCAATAACTTTGAATGCATTTTTGTAGTTTTTACGTTTATACATAACTAATTAAAATATAATATATAGCTTAGTATTAATTAATTATATTTTACAACCATTGATATCGATGTTGATAATATTTGCGGGGTAATAAAATACAAGGAGTTACTTACGGAGACACTATCGAAAAGTTTAGAGATATGCTTCAAAAGAACCAAATTATTTTCATTTCAAATGGAGAAGTGAAAGGAATAAACCCAAATTTTCCAAGTGTCCACAAGTCACTTGAATTAGTATTAACAAAAGACATATCTATCAAAGAAGCACCAACCGATTTTCACTTGAGAACATATTGAACAACTTTGTCCCAATTGAAGAAGCATTTTCCATGGCGGATGCAACAAAAATTAGTAAGTACTTATAAATTTCATTCTTTAATCTTCAATACAAAATGAGCCATTAATTTATGGAATCATAAACTTATTATAAAATTACTTGCGAGATGTTCTTGGAATAACAACTAACGTGAAGCGGTGATCAACTATGTTACGAAACATGAAAAAAAGATAATAGGAGGAAATCACGATAATGGATAAAAGGTATATTAATGATACTTATTTTCAATATCGTAGAAAAAATTAGATTGACATTCTTTCTTTTTCATATCTGATGGAATGACTATCGTGCAACTTTATTTGGGGATTTGGCTACAAGCGAAGGATCAATTCTTGAAGCCAAAATCAAAGATAAGCCTGTAATAGCATTATCAGTTTTAAGATCTCTATATTTAAAGGTATATATTTAATTAAAATCTTATTAAAGGCGGCTAAACATTAAATTCATCTTATGCTTATCTCTATTTTGCGGGGAGAGAAGCATATCATCATAAATTATATCAACAATATGTATCAACCCAAACATACAACGGCTAAAGAATTAAGAATGGTAAGTAGAACAAGCATACTTTCATATAACCCAATAATGAAATAGTATTATATTTTAATCTAATATCACGGTTTCATTTAGAAGAAGGCAAAAGCAAAAGGATCTCCATCAACGCTCTTTATAAATGCAAAAGAAATTCAAATTAGTGATATTATGCATACATCACGAACTTCGATCTGGTACAATATTAGATACCTATTCTTATCAACACAGTTAAACCTAACTAAGTTTTGCCAATATCTGAGGAACACTATTGCACATTTAAGGCAAAGATAACTACCATTTTAAATAGATTGGAGCCATGGTTCTATGCTTGCAAAGGTTGCAACAAGAAGGTAGATAAAGATGTTAATAAAGAGTGTCGAATGATAAATGCCTTGAGAATGTGATGACTTCGAACCAAGGTTAAGTAATATATCTTTTTTATGACATGAACATATTAAAATAAAATATTAACATATATCTAGAAATCAAAAATAAAAACTACTGGTATGTAGTTAAGATTCTCGTGGAAAATGGCACGGACAATGCAAGGTAACACTATTTGATCACGAAAGCTCTTATTGGATGCAGCGGAAGAATTCATTATGAGACAAAGAAGAGGTAATTCCTAACTCTATTCAAGTAATAAATAAAAAATCAACAAAATTTATATATAGGAAATTAACCTTTGTTCTCATTGAAGCAGAAAAATAATCGAGTCCATATTTCCAAATTTGTGTTAAACATTGGAAAGACGTTCAAATTCACGGTGAAGTTAGATGAGAAGACAAAAGATGAAGCGAGGCGAAAGAAATATAATAGCCAGAAATCCAACTCCAACGATATCACAATCGGCGTAGATGATGACGACGCTATTTTAAAATTGCCCAGGAAAAAGATAAAGGTGGAGAAAGATTGATCTAGGCTCAATTAAAATATGAAATAAAAAGAATAAAGGATAATATTTTTTTGAACATTTTATATCATAACTTAATTTTTTAGTGAAATTAGGAATTTTTATAAGGGATTTTCATGCAAAATTATTAGTACTTTTGTATGCTTATGTGATTATTTTTATCACATAAAATTATATTATAGTTACCTTTAATCTTTAGTTTTGTCTTTTTATTATTTTGAGTGTGATCTTCATGTGGTGCTTTTAAGATTGTTTATTTATATATCATGTTTATCGTACTTTTTTATGATTGTTGTTGAGGTTGTTTATTATAAAACATGAGCTTATAATGCCCAAATGTCTGTTCAATTCTGTTTAATCTTTTTCTCAATATATTTTTATGTGCTTAAAAATCCATTACATCAATTCTTTTATAAAAATTAAAGCAAATGTAATAATTCAATTTTATATTTTTTAATTCAAAGTGAATCTAACTTATTTATAGTAATGAATCAAATAAAATATAAAATTAATTTGATATTTAACCACGTGCATTGCGTGCATAGAAACAGTATATATATATATATATATATATATATATAGAGAGAGAGAGAGAGAGAGAGATCGGAACACCTGTAGGGTGTAGGTCACTAGATTTGAGAACATCGGATTCTCCCATCACCTTGGAACAGAAGGAGAATATTTGCTTTTGAGGAGTGAGTATTTATTGTGGAGTTCCGTTAGATTTGGAAATGTCAACTAGACACATGGAAAGGTTATGAAGATTTTTGCTTGAATTATTCGGTGGGAATCAACATAACACCAATGGTAGTAGTAAGAGGTTGCTTTTGGTGGAATTTTATTATGGAATGAAGCAATGAGCAAAAGTGGAGAAAGTATTCTTTCTTTTGTTTTTATGGAAATCAAGTAGTCATGGCGAGAGCTTGTACACATAGGATGTGTTTTACAACCTTGTAAAATGAAATTTAGAATGAACACGACTTAATTTTAAAATTTGTTCTTATTGGTAAAGTCTCACACTGAAATTTGGTCCAATTTCTTTGCCAAAAATTGGTCATTAAACCAGTTTTTCTTTGAACAAGGGAAGGCTGGTCCAAAAGCAGTTTTATTATAAGAAAAATTTGGGGCCCGGTCCGATTTTATATAGTTTCAACCAAACACCTATAGTCCTAACAATTTTAGCCATAGTTGTATTTAAAATGCAAATGCCAGCGCATGTATTTATAACTATTATACTTACTGTCGAATACCGTAATATTCATAGTTATTTGGTTTATTTTTATGATCTGTACCTGTAGTTATAATCAACGGTGGGGCCACATCTATCGGTAGTGTCCAACCTAAATTTTGAGAATTTATACATTACCAGACTTTTATAGTATCAATTGACTTATATATATCTGCATATGCACCATTAGATCCTCTCAACAATTAAAAGCGTAGTGGAGAGGCTACTACTTAATTATAATCATGGGTTATTTAGTTGATGGTTATATTTTTTTCTTTAAGTAGGGGTATGGTGAGTGTTAGATTGAGAATATATCATGTCGTACACTAGATAATTAATGGTTGGGATTAAAGGCGTGATGATCACTACTTTTTTAGTGAGGAAGACCCAAAATTTGTATCACCGTACAAGCAATTTTTGTTTGTTTTAGCCACATCTGAAACTATCATTTTAAACCTAGTAAAGCCAGAGTGATAGGCTTCATTTATATTAGGATAAAATGACCAACTCCCCTTAAAGTCTTGTTAAAGTTTCAATTTGCTATAGCATTATCAATTTGCATGTTTTCCTCCTTATTGTTTGTTTCTTTAGCCACTGCAGTCCTTTTGTGAAATAATTATTAAATGCTTAACGGGCGTGACATGACATATAATTTTTTCAAAGGATTTAACTCAAAAAATTTAAAATTATAAATGACATCTTAAAAATTAAAAATTACAAAACACTCCCAAAAATTATAAAACAGTCCCTTGAAAATCTAGAATTTACACATAACACCTAACATTTAGAAATCACAAAAGACCCCATAATTTTCAAATATTACTAACACCCCTTGAAATGTGAAAGCGCAAAATACCCTAAAATTAAAATTTTATAAAAACACCATAAAATCTAAAATTACAAAAACACCATGAAAATTTAAAACCCTAAACATGCAAAAAAAACTAAAAGCCCCTAAAAATATTTAGCTTTGTTGGTAATTTTTGATTTTAGGGTGTTTTTATAATTTATAAAAATTTCATGGTGTTTTAATAAATATTTAATTTTCAAGGCTCATTTTAAATTTCCATATATTCAGAGAAATGTCTGTAAATTTTAAATTTCTTTATGGGGTATTTTTACAAATAATAAATTTTAGTGGTCATTTGTAGTTTTCATATTTTCATGGCCTATTTATAACTTTCTAAAATTTTAGGATGTTTTTGTAATTTTGGAGTTTTGTTTCACGTTTTCTTTAATTTCAAACCTTTTAGAGGGTTGTTTGAAATTTTCAAAATTTAGTTAAGTATTTAATGGTTTTGCACAAAATGGTCATATTGGGCAAAGAATCATAGTATAAAGAGGAAAATATGTAAATTGATACTTTAGGGGACAAGTTGACACTTCAACAATACTTTAAGGGGTTAGTCATTTTGTGCTTTAAATTGTATCATATTCTTACTTATACCTTGCCCACTTATATCTCGGGTATATAAAAATCGCGATTTGTAGCTTTTCTCTTACATTAAAACAGAAACACACTTCTTTTTAGAACAAAATATTTCAATTTTAATACTTATGCTTAACATTTCATTGCCTAATCTGAATAAAATTCTTGGTCTGTTACTTGCTATAATCATATGCGATGTGTTTTTTTTAGGATATCAAAGTTCCTTGGACTTCCTCCTGGGTTGCTCGCAAGCAGAATTGAAAACTTAGAACTCTTCAAAATCTTGCTAATAAGATTTATGACCAGGTCTACATAAGTCGACCTCTGCAACCGAAGATCTTTCTACAGCTGTTGTTGCAGCTGCATTTATTTGACGTCGTAGGGTAATAAATAGGTATTTTGATCCAAAATGTATGAGCTATTGAAATTTTAAGAACTCGCAAATAATCCCAAGAATACAATAAGCAACAAATAAAATGACACACAACATATAACGTGAAAAGTTCTTGATAGGAAAACTAACAAAGTTACAATCTTTTGGATAAACAAAGATTGCAAAACCTCCCTCAAAATTATATTCTTTTGGACGACAAAAATTGTGAAACCCTCTCATTTTCACACTAGCCTTGAATCCGCATTAACCAGGTTAACTTTAGATTACAATAATAATGTCTTTCTCTTTGACTTACTTACAACAATAATTAAAAGACTACATGTAGAGAAACCAAAACTCTATTCCTAGCCTAACTTTTACTCGAATAGGATATTATTCAATAGGATACAAACTCCTCATCGTGACGAGACTTCATTTTCTAATCATGATAGAGTTATAGTCCTATCAAACTGCATAAGTTACACAAAGAATAAAAAAACACAATCCTAGCATTAGTTGCATGTGCAATTGCACTTGCAATCACTGCATTGTTTAAATGAAACACACAACGTTGTGGGCCGATGACTTGTGGGGTGGTTAAGATTCAATGGTAGACGGACTACAAGTCATGTCTATCAAAGAAACGAATAACCAGGTTAAAGCTATCGTAGCTAATGTAATTCACTCACAATTAAGAAAATTATTTCCTTATGAAGAAAACAAACAACAGAGATCACAATATATAGCTTTCGCGGATGTTAGATAAGCTATATAATACTGAATTAGTTGATAGCTTTGTTAGCTTTTGCATGATAATAGAATAATAGTTCTTTATTAAGTGTCTTAATCCCGCTAGGTTTCTTAATTATATCATAGGAATCGGTTTGAGCAAGAGAAGACTAGGTGTCAAAAATTGCATAACTTATGGTTTTATTCGTGGATGTACAAATAAAGGAGCAGACTATGATAAGATTTTGCATTTATATATAGCATACAAATGAGATATATACAGAGATAAGTTAGTAAATGTTTGGATTTTATTCCCTCATAATTATCTCCACTTCCATGCACTAGTTTTATAATCACAAATACTAGTGTTTTAGCCTGTAAGCACGGTCTTACCACAATTTATCTATGTTTCATCATTTTTCAATCACTCTCATCCTAATATAATTTTTAATATCTAACGACTCACCCCTCTTCAAACACGTGAATCCCACTCTCACACACCCCCAATGAGGTTAGATAACATGTATCCACCAAATAATGATATTAAACAACTTATATAAAAACTATAATTAAAATTAATATCATTCAAGCTAAATTTTCATAATAAATGAATAAAATATTGATAATCAAAATATCCTAAATAAAACATGAATGAAATTAAAATATAAGATAGTTTAATATTCCAAAACATTATTCGCAAATGATGCGCCACTAAAAAAGTTCTCAAGCAATGAAACGTACATAAACTAATAAGCAAAATACAAAGAAGAGCTATAATAATTTGTAATTATTTTTCTCCGCCTTCATCCTCTTCTTGAAAGTTAAAAGTTCGGTTCTTTGTCCATTTCGCAAAATAAAAAATTATTTTCAAAAAATCAAAAATCAATATCTAATCTAAAAAATTTTATGAAAACCAAAATATTTTTATTTTAAAAATCAAAATTATAACTGAAACTTTTGTAAAAATAATTTTCAAAAACCGAAAATCAATAAATAATCTATCTAAAAATTATATGAAAACCCAAAATATTTAAAAATAAAAACATAAATTTAAAATTAATTTCTATATTCCTTAATCTCATAATTACTTTTTTGCTTGATTTTGGAATTAATTTATTTCAAAATTGGTAATAAGTTTGGAAAATATTTGAAAATGGGAAACTAATCGAATTTGCCACTTTAATTTATTAAATAATTAATTGAACAGTTTATTTTGAATTTATGAAAATTTCATATGCATTTTTATAAGTTATAAATTAATGATCTAATTTTTTTAAAAACATGCGCCCATTGCAAAACAAAAATCTAAATACATAATATCTCTTTAAAAAAAAAAAATAAACAAATTAAGTGATTTTATTAATTAACTAAATTTACTAACAATATGAACTAAACTATAAAATAAGAAATAAATATAATCTACAGTAATAAATAATTTCAATACAACAATAAATTAAATATATACCTTTGGCTCATTGTAGAGATCGAAAATGGGGATGCTCCCTTGTCTACCTTGAAAATTTGACAAAGAGACTTGTATTGTCTTTATATATATATATATATATATATATATATATATATATATATATATATATATATATATATATATATATATATATATATATATATATATATATATATATATATATGACATATATAAGATATTTTGAAATTTAATTTAATATATATTCTATGATATATTTTCGATTTTATGTACAATAAATTAATATAATATTTTCCGTTTTATACCATATATAAAAATAAAATATAATATAATCTTAAATAATATCTTAACTAATAAATGATGATAAGTTCGGATATTTAAAGATTTTACCGAAATTAATTAATAAAAAATTGTATGATTATATATGTAATATAATAAAATCTTAACTAATAGATTTTTCAGAAATACTAATTTTGATATATTATACAATATCTTTTCGATTTTATGCCTCCTATAATATATAATATTCTATAGTCAAAATAAGATTTTATACCATATATAAAAACTAAAATATAATATAATCTTAACTAATATCTTAACTAATAAATAATGCTAAAATTGGATATTTAAAGATTTATTCCAAAATTAACAAATAAGATAATTTTATGATTATATGTGTAATATAATATAATCTTAACTTATAGATTTTTTCTAAAATATCTATTTATAATATTTTGAATTAAGATAAGATAAGATTTTATGATTATTTTCAAGATTAGTATCCAAATTTCTAATTAGTTACTTTTTATATAATTTAAAATTATTCATAGATTTATATTATTAACTGAGATTTTATCCGAAATATATATAAATTTTATGTATACATAAATTTTGCAAATTATATTATTAACTGAGATTTTATAAATATAATTAAATATCCGGATTAAATTATTATATTTATTTTATCCAAAATATAGCAATATTCATTAATTTTCTTAAATGATAGCAAAATTCGTTAATTTTTATCCGAATTGTATCAAAACTTTTATTAACCACTTAATTTATTAACTGAGATTTGATACTAATTATATTATTTTATCCTAATTATATTATTAACTGAGATATATTATGCATATAAATTTTGAAAATTAACCGAATTATATTATTAATTTAGATTTTATCTGAAAATATTTCAAAAATAGAAAATTTTATTAACTGAGTTTTATTTTCGAAATTATCCAAATTTGATATTAATTATATTATATTATCCAAATTTTGAATTAGTTATGTTTTTATATAATACAAAATTATACTTATATTTATATTAATAACTGATATTTTATTCGAATTATATATAAATTTTTATGTATATAAATTTTGCAAATTATATTATTAATTGATATTTTATAATATAATAAGATATCTGAAATAAATTATTATATTTGTTTTATCCAAAAATATAGCAAAATTCCTTAATCCAAATTTGAATCTAATTATATTATTTTATCCAAATTTTGAATTAGTTACTTTTATTATATAATACATAACTGAGATTTTATCCGAATTATGTATAAATTTTATGTATATAAATTTTGCAAATTATATTATTAACTGAGATTTTATAAATATAATTAAATATCTAAATTAAATTAATATATTTATTTTATCCGAAAATATAGCAAAATTTGTTAAATTTCTAAAATGATAGCAAAATTAGTTAATTTTTATCTGAATTATATAAAAATATTTATTAACTACTTTATTTATTAACTGAGATTTGATACTAATTAGAATATTTTATCCAAATTATATTATTAACTGACATATATAATGCATATAAATTTTGCAAATTATCCGAATTATATTAGTAATTGAGATTTTATCCGAAAATATATCATAGAAAATTTTATTAACTGAGTTTTATTTCTGAAATTATACAATTAATCATTCTAAACTTTCATTCTTATTTTTAAAGTGCAAATTATAATTCAAAAGACACAACTTTAAATAAAAGACCAAAACAAACTACTTTTATTATTTATTCAATTTCGAAAAAACCTAACAATCATAATACTATTCATCTTCAATCCAAATCTATTTAAATATATCAAATTACTTAGGAAATAAACGGAAATATTTAAAATAATAATTAACCCTAATCTATTTAAATATTTAACTAATGTAACCTAAATATTTGTTTAGAATATTCGGTGATTTGCTTATGTTCCATGATTAAAAAGTAATTATATATTTAAATAGATAGATTTCAATTTCTAAAGATATTTCGATTTAACCAAAAATATATCATGTTACAATCCTTTTTAACATAAACCGAAATTATTTACCAAAACTTACTGAAACTATATTTGGTAATTGTATATCATTATCTATTTAACTAATTTAACCTAAATATCTATTTAGAAAATTCCCACGATTAAAAAAGGTAATTATATATTTAAATAGATAGATAGATTTTGGTTATTTAAGAAATTATTTTAGTAATTTTTAGAGATTTGATAGATTTCGTTATTTAAGATATTTCAATTTAAAAAAAAATATATCATGTTACCATCCTTTTTAACATAAATCGAAAATCAAAATTATTTACCAAAATTACCCAACCTATATTCGGTAATTATATATCATGATTAAAAAAGTAAATTCTGAAATCACTAATTATTTAGCTAATTATATTTGGTAGTTTTAAACAAAATTTATCTTTTTACTCACATACTGAAATCACTACTTTTGTTAGCTAAGTTTAAAACGAATTACCAAAAAATGTAATATTCGGTTTAATTATTTAAAATGGAAATAATTGTTTTAGTTAAGTTTTAAAAAGACAAATTACCAAAACTGAAATTAATCTGAAATCACTAATCATTTTTGTTTTAAATTTTGGTAATTTATAAAAATATAATATTCTCTGTAATTATTGATTTCGAATAATTATTTTCCAAAATCCTATATTTACAAAAACATACCAATATAATATTTTAAATAATAAAATCTAAAATTACAAAAACACCATGAAAATTTAAAACCCTAAACATGCAAAAAAAACTAAAAGCCCCTAAAAATATTTAGCTTTGTTGGTAATTTTTGATTTTAGGGTGTTTTTATAATTTATAAAAATTTCATGGTGTTTTAATAAATATTTAATTTTCAAGGCTCATTTTAAATTTCCATATATTCAGAGAAATGTCTGTAAATTTTAAATTTCTTTATGGGGTATTTTTTACAAATAATAAATTTTAGTGGTCATTTGTAGTTTTCATATTTTCATGGCCTATTTATAACTTTCTAAAATTTTAGGATGTTTTTGTAATTTTGGAGTTTTGTTTCACGTTTTTCTTTAATTTCAAACCTTTTAGAGGGTTGTTTGAAATTTTCAAAATTTAGTTAAGTATTTAATGGTTTTGCACAAAATGGTCATATTGGGCAAAGAATCATAGTATAAAGAGGAAAATATGTAAATTGATACTTTAGGGGACAAGTTGACACTTCAACAATACTTTAAGGGGAGTTAGTCATTTTGTGCTTTAAATTGTATCATATTCTTACTTATACCTTGCCCACTTATATCTCGGGTATATAAAAATCGCGATTTGTAGCTTTTCTCTTACATTAAAACAGAAACACACTTCTTTTTAGAACAAAATATTTCAATTTTAATACTTATGCTTAACATTTCATTGCCTAATCTGAATAAAATTCTTGGTCTGTTACTTGCTATAATCATATGCGATGTGTTTTTAGGATATCAAAGTTCCTTGGACTTCCTCCTGGGTTGCTCGCAAGCAGAATTGAAAACTTAGAACTCTTCAAAATCTTGCTAATAAGATTTATGACCAGGTCTACATAAGTCGACCTCTGCAACCGAAGATCTTTCTACAGCTGTTGTTGCAGCTGCATTTATTGACGTCGTAGGGTAATAAATAGGTATTTTGATCCAAAATGTATGAGCTATTGAAATTTTAAGAACTCGCAAATAATCCCAAGAATACAATAAGCAACAAATAAAATGACACACAACATATAACGTGAAAAGTTCTTGATAGGAAAACTAACAAAGTTACAATCTTTTGGATAAACAAAGATTGCGAAAACCTCCCTCAAAATTATATTCTTTTGAATGGGACAAAATTGTGAAACCCTCTCATTTCTCACACTAGCCTTGAATCCAGTTACACCCGCTGTTAACTTTAGATTACAAGAATAATGTCTTTCTCTTTGACTTACTTACAACAATAATTAAAAGACTACATGTAGAGAAACCAAAACTATATTCCTAGCCTAACTTCTTTACTCGAATAGGATACTACTCGAATAGGATACAAACTCCTCATCGTGACGAGACTTCATTTTCTAATCATGATAGAGTTATAGTCCTATCAAACTGCATAAGTTACACAAAGAATAAAAAAACACAATCCTAGCATTAGTTGCACGTGCAATTGCACTTGCAATCACTGCATTGTTTAAATGAAGCACACAACGTCGTGGGCCGATGACTTGTGGGGTGGTTAAGATTCAATGGTAGACGGACTACAAGTCATGTCTATCAAAGAAACGAATAACCAGGTTAAAGCTATCGTAGCTAATGTAATTCACTCACAATTAAGAAAATTATTTCCTTATGAAGAAAACAAACAACAGAGATCACAATATATAGCTTTCGCGGATGTTAGATAAGCTATATAATACTGAATTAGTTGATAACTTTTGTTAGCTTTTGCATGATAATAGAATAATAGTTCTTTATTAAGTGTCTGAATCCCTCTAGGTTTCTTAATTATATCATAGGAATCGGTTTGAGCAAGAGAAGACTAGGTGTCAAAATTGCATAACTTATGGTTTTATTCGTGGATGTACAAATAAAGGAGCAGACTATGATAAGATCTTGCATTTATATATAGCATACAAATGAGATACATATAGAGATAAGTTAGTAAATGTTTGGATTTTATTCCCTCATAATTATCTCCACTTCCATGCACTAGTTTTATAATCACAAATATAAGTGACATGTATAAGTTTTGAGTCTACTCGCTCATAATTATCCCCTCGTGATATGTTCAGATCTTTATATCTGGACAAGTTTGACATAGACTTATATTTCTTTGCTATAAGTGCGTGCATTTGTATATAGCAAACAAAGGATAATGCGAGAATCTTCAATCATGATTGCAATTACTCTAATGTGTAAAAATAAAAAGAAGTTATGCTTACTTTATATGTAGAATTTGATCTTTATTTGTATCACTGGCTATCTTACACGTGGTCATCCTTGGGACTTCACATATAGCGAATTATCGATTAGTGCAAAAAATGTCATGATTATGTGGTAATGGTGTAAGAAGACGCCTTTGCACGTGTGATTGGAATTACCAGTTTTAACAATTAATAAGTGCTTTTAGATATCAACGACGTATTTTAGAATTCATTGTTTTGATGAACAAAATTTGGCACCCATCTTCTTTTTTTTTTTTTTTATAGTCGTGTCAACTCAAGTTACATGGCTCTCTCAAACACAGAATCAGAAGCATCTCGCGAGCATAAATCTAAAATCTCGGGTGAGATTACCCTCTATATATATATATATATATATATATATATATATATATATATATATATATATATATATATATATATATATATATATATATATATATATATATATAAAGAGAAACATGAAGCTTAAGTTAAGTAATAAATAGTGGTCTTAGAAACTACAGCATCATCTTGCTTTGGGATCCGTGAAAGATATAAAGCGCTTTGAGATTTGTGCATCACAAATCTCAAGACAAGATGAGTGGATAAAAAGTTGGTGTAGCAATATATTTTAAGTTAATAGAGCACTACTCTCTTCTATATATATATATGTGTGTCTTATGTGTGTATGAGCGTAAACTAGGTTGGTGGGGTGGGGGTCTTTAGTTTTAGGCTTGTCCATATTTGTCCATATTAGTCCCTTAAATCTTTTAGTATCTTGAAGTTAGTCCTTCGATCATCTAAAATGTACTAAGGCCCTTAAATTATCAAAGTCATTTTGCAAGTAGTCCATCAAATCATTGGCATTGTTATTAGCTCCCCCAAGTCTCGGGAGTTGTTTGGAATTAATCGCGATAATTAGAAACCTAACAGTACTTCCAATAATTTGAGGGACTAAATTTGAAATGATTTGAGAATTGGGAGACCGAATAACAATTTCAGTTATTCGAATGATCAATTTGTTCAAAATATTAAAGGCTTAAGGGACTAATATCATAAGAAAATCTTTTTATATTGGATTCCTGAACTCCCCAAGATAAAATTTCTAGCTCTGCCGCTATATATGTGATGCATGCAGTTCACGCTAGTAGACTTAGGTACATCTGAGCAGTGAGAAATTGTCGATGGTTTTCAGAAAATAGACGTGTAACAAGAGGGGAAGAGATCCTCTACATCCTAAATTCTAGAAAATGTCTACAATTGTATATGTGGATAAATAAGATTGGTTGATATAATGGGCCCCACAATTAAGAGTGTTTTTATATAATTTATTTAATTAATATAAACCCTGAGTAATAAGTAAAGAATCTCTCTCCATCGAAATGTGCTTATCTACTTCACAGAATCCATGCAATTCCTTGATTAACACCAACCAAGACACAGCATAGCCTACAGGTCCCCTAATAATTATTGTCCCTAGGCTTCAGCCCAATGGAGAAGCCCAACAACAAAACCCAATAACAAAGCCCACAACCTCCTGCTCAGGGGATCTGAAATTCAAATCCGTCTCCTAACGCCTCAACCGGCCACGCTTTAGTCACATCCCCATCCAGAGCCCTCATCCAGCGGTCACCGAGTCTTCCATCGTCCTCCCCCTTCAGTTCTCACCCACACGATCACAATCGAACGGCTATCCTACCACATAACAGGATCATCTCGAATTCGCCTGCGTTCACTCAACGCTACCTTCGTCACGCTATAAATAACCCTCCCTCTTTCTCCCTCCTCCTTTTCTATCGCTTCCCTCTTTCTCCTCCGTTCGAAATTCCTACACAAAGCAGCCTCCTTCTTCTTTCTCTCTCTATCCCATCTAAACCTAAACCCTAGCCCTAACCCTAGTTTTAGCTATGAGGAGGCCGAGGAACGCGAGGGCCTCGAGCTCGAACAACGAGGCGAACGGCATCCAGACCCCAACGAGATCCAATGGAGTGAGGCAAAGGAGAGCGCGGCCAGCGCCGGTGGAGCCTGAGTACTTCGCTGAGAAGAGGAACCTGGTACGATTTCTCCAATTCTTTTAATTTCTCGTTGTTTTCCTTGAGATTGGCTGCTCTGTGATCTGTTTAGATTATTTTGGGGCTATAATTTGTTGCTGAATGTTGAAATTTATTCCAATTCTATGTTAGATAGATTATATTGCATTTCCTGTAATTATGAAGATCAAGGGTTCTTAATGTGAATAGAGTTCTGCTCGTTTTCCTTGATTTTTGCTGAATAAATTTTCTATTTTGCAGGAAGATTTGTGGCGAGCTGCATTTCCCGTTGGAACTGAGGTTTGTATACCTTGCTTTTTCTTTAAAAAAAAAAAAGTGAAGTCATGCGAAATTTAGAGGTAAGAAGTGCATTATAATGCAAACTTTGTTGCATTATCTGTGGCAGTGGGACAACATGGATAAACTTCGGGAGATCAACTGGAACTTTTCGAATTTAGAGGTGAGTTTTAGGCATCTATAGAATCTTCGCCTGTGGAGGTAGTTTGCTCCCGGTCTGAGAATTGTTATTGTTCGGTGAACAGAAAGCTTTAGAGGAGGGCGGAGAACTGTATGGAAAGACGGTCTACATGTTTGGCTCCACCGAATGTGAGTGGAATTTGTCTTTCAATTCGTCGCCAGATTGCTATTTTCTATATACTCATATGCTAGAGTAAATGTGATCTGTACCGAACACTAATTTTCTTTACTTTTGCTTCTATCATATTATCATTTCACCTCCTTGCTTCTTGTCACAGCTGATATGTTCGTAGTAAATGGTGAAGAGAAAATGGTACTTATTCCTGCTGTGGTGGTGGTAAGTTGACTTAGCTATCTGTTTACCCGGCTTAAGATTTAGTTTGCTAGTTACTTTAATAGATTTTAATAGCTATCTGTATACCCGGCATAAGATTTTTATAGAATGCCTCGCTAGACTTGTAGATTTTTGGCTGCGTTGCATACTTAATTCAGCGAAATGTAATGCCTTTATTCAGTATTTTTTTTCTTATTGTTGTCAACATTGTTATGTCGCTAACTGCCTCTTATATTAAAAGGATTAAGTAATCTATATCTAGTAGCATTTGCAAGATTGTTAATGATTATTTGTTTATCTTTCCTTCACATGTTCAGTAAAATTGTTGACTTTATTATTTATGAACATAGACTAGTAATTTGATCTATAGCACTTTCAGTTAACCGGGCATGCAGCAACATTTGTCGCTAAAAGTAATATGCTATTTTGTTAATTTTAGTAAAAGCTGTAGCCCGATCCTGAACCTGGAGGCCTCGCATAACCCAATACTCTCAAAGAGCCAAGGCTCATTGGTATAGCTGTGTTAATTTGATAACTATACCTTTCTATTTCCTGGAGTTATAAATTAACCCCATGTTCGAGGTGTTCTATTGGAAACTGTACTGGCCTAGAGGCCTTGGCTTAAGTGGTAAAGGATTGCAATTGGGTAGTGCGAAATCCCAGATTCAAGTCAATGCAAAACCTCTAGTCACCGGAGAGGGGCTACTTAGGTTTTGATATATGCATATCTTCTGATTTTTGGAGATTGAAGGAGGTAGGTCTCTTCGTTTTATCATGTTAATGGGTAATCATAACCAACTTTCGTTTGATCCATGAGTTTGGCTGACTATTGTATGAAAGAGAAGTTCTTTTATTTGAAATTTTATGGGAACAATTGGAAAGTGGTTTTGACATATAAGAAAATACAACAGAACTCCAAATTTGTATTTGATTCATATTTTTCATTTCTCCTAAGGTTTTCAAACAACATTTCCCCTTTATTTCTCGTGTCATTTCTTTCTTCTTTTCCGAAAGGGTGATTATGTTAAGATCGATGGAGACAGTATAGGTGACTGATGATATTACAGATATAAATTGATATTTTCCATATTGAAAATGAGAATACATCACAAAAATACCTTTGGAGATGACAGTTGACATAGTTATATCAAGAGAGCATTTTCAGATACAGGATATTGAAAATCACACATTTATGTGTAAAGGGGTTTGTTATGTGCATTGGTACATATACATATGTATCTACACGGTCACAAGCACATACTAATTATTATGTATGAGTTACAGTTCTGTTTGACTCAATGCTAAACACTTTCATTTCATGTAAATAAAGATTTACATTCTTTTTCATGCTTTATTGAGTAGGTTGTTTCTCCTATTCCGCCTTCTGATACAATTGGTGTAAAATCTGTGCAACGGGAGACAGAAGATATTATACCAATGAAGGCAATGAAAATGGCATGGATTCCATACATACCATTGGAAAACAGGTTAGTTGTATTAATAGCTTCAGTTATTCCATGATATTCGTATTTTTAATTTTGATTAATAGTGTCGAATTTTAACAATTATTTAACAGGCAAAGTCAAGTTGAAAGACTGAAAACTCAAATTTATACTATGGGCTGCACTCAGAGGAGGTACTTTATCTCTCAGTTAACCATTCACAGAGACCATTAAACATCATATAGTGCAATTAATTTTAGTTTCTTGTAAGATTAGTTGTGATTGGTTGGTTTTTCATCTATACAAATGGGGGTGGGGGTCAGGGTGATGAGGAAAAGTAGTTCTATGAAGGGTTTGGTTCTCTCATAATTTTTCTGAATAAGTGTAAGCATCTCACCATTTTAAACATGTTATCATGCCATTGCACCCGTCTTTTTCTTATTAAATGTCTTTTGGGTCCCTGCATTTCTACTGTTAGGAACTTCCTGATTTTACTTCTCAGTTGGATCAGTTGGTTCAGTGCAGAAATAGTAGGTTACTATATAACGTAGGAGCATGTGACCTTAAAAAGAAGTTTCATGAAGGGTCAAAAGTTTAGCAGTATTTTTTATAAGATAAAAAAGTGAAAGTTTTACATCTATCGGGGTGCGAAATACCTTTATTTTAGTTTCACAGTTGGAAACGTATTTGCTTTATCTCCGCCGCAATCTACATCCTCTTTGTTTAATGCTGCTGATTTGCTCGTTCATTAAAAGTCACATACTTAATGGAAAAGCTTCAGCTGGTTCATGTCATTCTTTATTTTCTTTTAGATATATTTCTTGTAGTTTTTGTTGTTGTTTTGTTAGAACAATCACATGTTAAAGGATTAGGGTGCATATGCTTGTTGTTTACCCCGATTCATGATATTTGAAGAAGATATAGTTACTGACTGCGAACCTGACGATTATGCTACCTTCTTAAAAAGTTGATTTCGCTATTACCTTGTTTACTATTTGTAAAATTATTCACAGTATTATATTCTAAAATTTGGAGGAGACTCGATCCTGCAAATATAATGGTTCATCCTTTGGGCTGTACACCAGTGGATATTTGTTAACATACTCTGCTCTTGCTATTCTAACGATCTCCTTTTTCCTGGAGGTATTTTTAATTCATCCTGCGCTAGGATCCCATGCAACAATGATTTGATAGTGTTCAACGATATACTGGAGTCAGAATATTTCTCTAACTGTAGTTTCCTGTTGTTTTTTTGTCCTGTTTGTTTCGGTGTAGAATTTGACTTGATATATATTCTTTATGGTTCATTTAAATATGCCAAGTCAGTAAGAATTTTTACAAGTTATCATGTATTAATATGTTTGCATATTTCACTTTCAGATCTGCAGTAAAACATTTGAAAATTGAGCGTGTCAAGCAGTATGACTACTGCCTTCCATGTAAGTTCATAAAAAATAAAATTCATCAAATTTTATCGTAGTCCCAGCCTTCGAAAATTTTATCGTTTTCTTAATAATATAGCTGTCTGGTAGTTGTCCTGAGATACAGTTACCTTTGAGATTAACCATGTCTCCCGACCCTACAAAGGTAAGTATACTACATGGACATGATTGAACATAATTTCTTTTATTTTCTAAAGGATTGCATGAATTATGTTCAACCATGTCCATACAGTATGTAATGTGGTTACCTTTCTCTGTACAAAACCACTTGTAATAAGTGTTAAGGTTGGCTGTTGACTGTAACTTATGGTACATGATAGGATATAAGTTGGTATCAATAAAGAACTAACATGGTTTTGCAGTTATAAGTTCATCTATAGAACTTAGGAGAAAGAAAGAAAGTCGCTTGACCTCATTAAATAGAAGCAAAAGATCTAAATACTCCCTCATCTTTCTCACTGTCCTCTCAGTCAAAATATCTGGCGACTCTTAGGTACAGCTGCTTACAGGATATTTGTTGTGAACTCATCAATAGCTTGCTTAAATAATTCCTATTTCTCCTACACCATGCAGTTGTATCGCTCTCTCACATGTGCGCACAAATGAGTCTTGAGTGTGTGCATGCACACACATTGCACTTGTAGCAGGCAGACGCAGTATGGATCCACACTGATTAGAGTCGTCTCATGAAGACATGGTTTGGAACCCACCCCACCCCCACCCCCACCCCCCAAAAAAAGAATAAATAAACTAAAACAAATTACGTGAAGGTTTTGGGTCCATGTAGGGAGAGAGCAGTGTGGCGGGGGAATGATGATAGGGAGAAAATTTTGAATTTTAAAGGAGATTCATCTAAATTTAATTTGAGATATATATCTTCAAATTTGATCTTGAGGAGCAACGTGATCTAATAAAATACAAAATCTACTGTTATATAGCTAGAGAAATAGATTTTGACAGCCGCTCAGGTCGGTGGAGAAAATTGCTCAAGGTTTGGTACCGATTGATTGGTTATGTCCACATGTGATGGTATGTTTCCAGTGTGTTTGAAGGTTAAGTCAAATGGAGAATTGGATGTGAACAACATCACAGCCTAGTGTTTGATGGATGCATAGATCCCATAGTTTTGCTGGGAAAACATAGTGACGTAATTGACTATCTCACCTGTAATGCTTAACTTGCTAGGACAGAGAATTCGTCAAATAGAAATGTCTTTTGGGCTTAGATTAAGCTGTGCCTTTGAAGTTTCATTAAATTGATGTTAGAATTGGACCAAAGGCTCTGTTCTTGTCATTCTCGTTATTATTGTTATTTTGACCATTAGTCTGAGACAGGTAAATTGTGATCTTTGTCAAAACTCCGTCAAGGTGTCAGCCTTGTCCCAAGCCGCATATGCTAAAAGTTAGACTTTATGACTGAACTAGTTTCCATAGAAACCTGTTCTAGCTGCTGTCATGAATGAAAGCTATGTTTCTCAGCTGTTAATATATCACTCATAATATGGTGTTTTATAGGTGCAATTCCTACAGTCCCATTTGAGCATGATCTCTTATTTTCTACTTTATCTCAATTGATAAATTTTTTTTTTCATTTCCAGCTCTGAGCTCATCCCCATTTTCATACTATTATGACGCATGCAATGCGTGCATTATATGATACAAAATTGTGCATAATTCTTTTTGAACATTTTAATAATCAATATGAATACATGTGTAATCGAGAGCAAGAGAGAGAAATTGAAAATGGGTCTCGATTTTGAAAAATTGGAGTTAGTTATGAAATAGTGAATAGTTTGTTAGTTATTAAATAGTGGGGATAGTCGTGAAGTAGATTTTTTTTTCCCAGACTTGTCTCTCTGCTAAGTTGTAAATTATTTGGAAGTTGTCTGTATTATTTTAGGGATATGGTTGGAATTTTTCTAAGATGACTAACATAGGCGTAGCACCAAAAAGAGCTTTTTTTCAATGATCGGAATATAAATAATAGTAATAGATTCCTTTGAAATATGGCAAAAACATCTGTAGCAAATACTGTCGGCTTAAACAACTTCACTAAGTACAGAAAATATTATTTTACAGTTCTGCTCATATATATCCTCCCCATAAGTCTATCACTTTGTAAAAACAGGATTTAGCCTTGCAGAATTATTCCTTGTCAATGATGTTGCTGATAAAATCTATTTACTATTTATTTATAAATACAATATTCAATTTTGAAGAAATATTTCTTGTCAATGATGTTTCGATGAAATCGTTTTTTAGAAGTGTTTACCTACGAAAGAATCAAGGGACTGTAGTTCATGGAACATATAGAATTCTGACATGTTCTTCTGGGCAGATCTTCAGTCGCTCAAAGCTAATGAAGATGAGGAGAACACAATTGTCGATATCATGTATCCTTCAGAACCACCTGTAAGCTAATTATTAAGAACACTCTGCAGATGCATTTTCCTTCTTTTTCCTCTACTACTGATTTTTGTTCGTATTGAACTTGATCCATTTTTCTTGTGCAGATTCTCGGTGATTTTGACTGGGAATTCGACAAACTTAAGGTATATATATAACCAAGTAGTTAATGTTCTTCATATGCACATACAGACGCTGATATTATTGCGATTTCCAGGAGTTCACTGATGGATTTATTGAGGAAGGGACCTTACCCAAAGACCAGGAGGATGCCTTTAAGGTGATAAATACATAAGCTTGCTGTTCTGCCTCTCCAATTGAGTTTGGCTGTCATTCTTCACCTAGTTATTTTGTAGTCATTTAAGCTGTAGAAACTATTTTTCAGGAATATGTGAGGGAACTAGTCAGAGAGAGAAAGAGAGAACAACGGCAGGTACTTTTGCTATATATAATTCATTGGTTTTTAGGGATTTGAGACAAACGTAAAAAACTTTCTTTGCTAATCATTCAGGCAAGAGAAGCAAGGGTCAAGGCAGTAGAAGATATGGACCCTGAAACAAAAGCTGCATTTGAGAATATGCGAGTTTATAAGTTTTACCCTGTGCAGACACCTGATACACCTGACATAAGCAACAAGAAGGTGTGTTCTTACTTTTTCCTTTCAATTTCGTTTCATTCTTTTTCCCCCACTGTTATTGGGAGTGCTTCCATGCATGTGTGTTTCTTTCATGTGAGAAATATCAATCTCTTGGTTTATGCAGGTTTCTTACATAAACAGATATTATGGAAAAGCTCACGTCCTGATGTGACACAATATATCCAAAGGCAACTTTGTTCATGTATTCCACTTTTGTGTGGACACGAGTGTTGTGGCTTCTGCCTTGAATAGAGACCAGAAGCAGAAATTTTGATACCTGGTGCTATGAATATTACAATTTCAGCCTGTATATGGTGGTGGAGAAAAAGGTTATCCACCCATGATAACGTTGGCTAAGAAACCTATTCATTTATTTTGAAATTTCACATGTAAGTGACGTGATTGGTTTTTAGGTAAGTAGTTCGGTGGTAATCTACAGAATGTAGAATTCTCATACTCTAGGCACTAATGGCAAACCATTTGTAGAAGAATATTTGATATTGCATACTAACCTCTTGTTCTTTGAGATTTCTCTCATCCAGAGTCTGCACTCGAGATAGATGCAGTTGTAATAGTGAAATTGCTTGCTAGTGGAGTCATGTGCATTACTTGCTACTGGAGTTTTTGCAGTTTGGACAGAAATATTATGTGTTCATCAGTATGTGCCGTACGTATGAGCTGATTTTTTTTCTCTAGAATTTAATCCACCTTTTCGTAAACACTGCTAGCCACTTGCTATTTGCAGGAATATATGTAAACATCATTGCAATGATGAGAAAAATTTCAGTAGTTAATCTTCCTTTTAAGAGGAAAAGTTCAAAACCTCTTTGTTCAAGTAGTAGAAAAACCATACCTGCAGGCCCATCGATTCTGCAGATGAAAATGGCATGTTTTCTAGTAGGAGAATCTTGAATTGTCTTTCATTATTACCCGTTTGTTCAAATCAAACATGTGACTTTAATAGAAGAAACGAGGGAAATGTCGAGCATGAAAATGATGACTCTTATTAGCTTCCAATTGGAATTGGATGACGATTGACGACAATTGGGCCAAAAAGTATTTATACTTTTAGCTCCAAGCTCTGGAAAAACCTAGTTTCGTTCAAGGTTATTATTTTCTTTTTCTGGCCGAGCAATCTACAAGGTTTGTGTCTTCTGGTCAAAATAACATTATAAATCATGATCTTATTGTGGAAGAAATACGACCTTGGCAGATCTTTTTTTTACCAAGGAAAGATGGTTTCTGGTTTCATAATAGTGCTGCTTGTACGTGCCTTTCGATATGAGTTTTGCTAACCATTAGCCCCTTGGGAGACAAGATTTCACCTTATAAAGACAAGATTTCACCTTTTATCATTTAGTTAAGCAGCAAAATACTTAGAAAAAAGTAATACATATTGCCATCAATTATATTTTTGAAATTAATGTTTTATCAAGTATAATATTCCTCATCAGAGGGGAAAAAACGTTTTGATCCAATTTTATGAGACTATCATATTGGGATATAATGTTCTCTCATGATATACAAATTCAAATTTACCAAAACACCATTCGTTTTATGATGTTATGAATAACACGAGGGTTTGAGGGTATCTTTTTCATGTATGTATGATTCACAACATACACTGTTCTAAAATAATATATTATACTAAGATGAGTAAATTGACTATAAGCTGATAGCTTATTTTACAAAATAGACAACTCATTGTATGTGACAAGCGGCGTGTTTGCATGACGGCAGTACGCTATCGGATCAGATAAATTTTTTTGAGTACAATTTCTCTTAGAAGGCCCCGCACCGCCGCTCATTTATGAAAGTACAGCGGTGCAGTGGCACTTTCGTAAATGAGTTGCTCCTTCGTTGCGGGTGTGGGGTTGTCATACGAATTGTACTCTATTTTTTTTCCGCTAAGATTTTGTACTCAGTCATGAACCAACCAAACCAGTGACGTGGCGTTACCATTCTCCTGCCTATAAAATACCCTCATCTTCTCCCATCTCTACAAACAACCATAATGGTCCGAGTCCTCACCGTTGATCACATCACCCCTGAAACCTCCTCCTCTCCTTATGCTGCTCCGCGGGACACCGTACCGCTCTCCCTGTTTGACACCTACTGGATCACGCTCCCGGCGATCCAACGCCTCTTCCTCTTCCCCAAAACCCCAGCCCCCTTCTCCTCCATCACTAACTCCCTAAAATCCTCCCTTTCCAAAACCCTAACTAAGTTCCCCTCGCTCGCCGGTAAGCTCACCTACCTCCCCTCCACCAATGACGTCATCGTCGACCTCAGACAAGCCGCCGGCGTCGAATTCATCGAGGCCGAGTCCGACGCCGACGTAAACAAACTGGCCGGTGATCCGATCCACGATACCGAGACCTTTATCAGTCTCGTGCCGGATATTGACACGAGATCGATGCCGATGCCGGTGATGGCGGTGATGGCGACGGTGTTCGCCGGCGGCGGAGTGGCGGTTGGGGTGACGGTTCACCACGCGGTGGCGGATGGAAAAGGGGTGTGGATGTTTATGGATATGTGGGCCGCCTCTTGTAGAGGAGAGGATGCGGTGGGCTTGCCGGTGCATGATCGGGCGGCGATCGTACGCGAGGGAGGTGAGGAGGTCGCGAGACGGTTCGTGAGGGAGTTGGCACCGGAGATTCCGAAGGTAAGACGGCTATTTCGATTTATTTATTTACTTATTTATTTTTCTCTCTTCTTTGAATTGGGCCCACATGAGGCCTTTATTCTATCATTTCACAATGTTACAATATTACCAGTGGGTGATATGGGCTCACTGGTCACCATCGCTGGAGAGTTATGATGTACTTGATTTCTCCTTCACTTTTTTCGCTTATCATGCCAACACAGAAACAAATCTGAATACGAATACCCTTTTTAGTATTACTCGTAAAGAGGGCCCGGGCGTTGCACGTGTGTGCTCTGTGGACTTGTTGTACATTAAAATTCGTATTAAGGCCCTTGATTTGAAGGGCTAATTCTAAAATAACTTAAGAATCATAACCATAATAATTTCAATGATATGAGAGACTAATTTTGATTGGAGGACTACTTTCAAAATATGAATGATGTAAGGGACTATTGTAAAAACCTTTTGTTTATGTGGTGGCTTATTTTCACTTTAGTACCTTAAAGTTGCCCACCTTTTCAATTTGATGCCTCAAAATATTTTTCTAGTACTTTGGTACTCTAAAGTTTCGATCTTATTTCACTTTGATAGCTCAAAATGTTTCTTTAACACTTTGATACCCTAAGATTTCAATCACATTTCACATTATGGGCGGAATATTCTATATTGGCACGGATAAAGATGTGTCATCGAAATTCGCTCCTATATCCTTTAAATTTTGGTACTTTTGAAATTATTCTCTAAGTTTTATGTTAAGCAGTATAAAGCAAGATGTTTTGACAGTTTCTTTTATATATCTCTATAAGGTTCTAAATGAAGAGAAGTTTAGATGAAGAACCTGTTTTTTTGCAGTGTATACATATTAGTACTTATAATTTTATGGATCAAAGTGTACAACAGATTCATAATTAATTACACTAAGATATGTTGTATATGTATCAACATATTTACCAGCAAACACTTTGTTTTTCCTACTTAACCCTTGCTGAAAGTTAAACGGGGTTTCGATACCTAAACTTAAAGCGTATCTTTCTTTTCGATATTTTGATAAGTATGGGGTTATTTGCTAATCTTTCAAAGTTAAAGGGTTTTCCTAAAATTTAGCCTTTACTTTTTATTAGAGAGCAAATGTATCACGTTGTATGTTCTAAAATATAAATTTCACGAAAATGACTCTTGTAGTCTTGTAGAAGACACAAGAAAATAGCCTTATTGCTCAACCAATTAAGCAACTTTATTCTGGTTAAGTGTGAGGGTAGGCTGCCACGTTAACAACTCCAGAGCACGTCAGAGCTTCATGCGTGGGAGTTGCGGTTAGGTCAAACGACAAGGGCATATAATAGTCTAAAAAAGTTACGCAAAACTTTCAGTCAACCTTTGCAGCTGCAAGGGCTTTTTATATAGTTGATGAAATGATTAGTATAGTCTAGATGTGTTGCACGTAGGCATAATTGTTGATCTTTTATTACAATTTTTTAGATTAATTAACATTCTCCAATATGTAATTTATCCCACGTGATATAAGCACTAATAAGTTTTGTATTATGTAATCGATACCTCAATTCTTAAACTAGAAGAAGATAAACTAATCTATTAAATTTTTATTAAGAATTATTCACTTTTATATTAAGCTTATGATTAGTCCATTGTTCTCTAAATCCAAATCTTAACATTGTCTTGACAAGTTTTAGAAAAAGAAAATTTTTATAGCAATTCTTTTTAGAGTCTAAATTGTTGATTCCTTCTCATGGTTTTAACTCTTGCTATATCTGAGATAAACTATTTTGTTAAATTTTGATTAAGAATTATTCAATTTATATTAAACTTATGATTAGTCCATTGTTTTTATATTCAAATCTCAATATGGTCTTCAATAAGTTTTTGAAAAGAAAATTTTATAGCAATTCTTTTTAGATACTAAATTGTTGATTCCTTTTCATAGTTTTGAGTTTAACTCTTGCTATATCTACAAATTAGTTGAAACGTGACATAACTTAGAGTTCAAGTTAATCTCAAAACTCCCGAGTTCATGTGTGTTTTGTGAAATTAACCCTTTAAAAGTTCTCGGTAAACCAAAATTTAACTTTCAAAGGCATTCTTACTATTTATTGTTAAATATGACCATCTATAAAATTTCAGTTAAAAGAAAGTCATGTTGATAAGAAAAACATATACACGTCAAAACTACTACTTAGTGATTGCTAATATTCCTAATGAATAACATAAAAGCGCTCAAGTTTATATAAGTACAAAATCCACAAATTAACATGAACCAATCGACTAAACTCAAAACTACTACAAGTACATAAATAGATAATAACATTCAAATAATTTCTACGTGTACTATAGATCAAATAGTTTTCACTCCAAGAAGAATACATAAGCACATATTTTCTCCACTACTCCGCCTCTTTCTCTTCATCACATTCTTCACCGTCTTTGTGATCTCCTCCACCTTCACTACTTTCTTTCCTTCTCTCTCAACTATTACGCCGTTCGCTAACACCTCTGCTATTAGCTTCTCATTCAAAAATTAATTGTACTCATGTATGTTTGGCTTCTTTCTTCCTTATCTATATTTCGATTGAAGAAATTTGATAAGATTTTATTGTCATTTATAGTGATTTTATGTGAGGAATAGTTGTAGCGTTTTTCAGTATTAGTGTGAAAAAAGTTATGTTTAGGATCAAGAGTTAGTGGAGAGTGATTATGAGAGGGTGTTTAAATGAAAAATTGATGGTAATCAACTGAGATGTTATGAAAAATGAGCATGTATGTGTCTTCATGTATGTATGAATGGATGTATAATTAATGGGGATGTAATAAAAATTGAGTATATATGTATCTTCATGTATGGATGGATGGATGTATTGTAGGGCATTTTGGGAAGAGATTTTTTAACATAGCAACCCATTTTATAATGGTATTAGATTTTCACGGTTTTCGTGTTTTATTATCGGAAAAACTAACTTTTTCTCTCCATGCCGCAGATGCCAGCCCATCCTCTCCCTATAGAGCACCGCCTCCGTCTCCAACGTCGAACCTTCACCCTCTCGTCCTCCGCCGTCCAATCCCTCAAACACCGCATCCTCTCCCAATCCAACGGCTCACATTCTCCCTCCACATTCACCGCCATCTCAGCCCACGCATGGGTCTCCATCGCCAAAACCTCCGCTTTCGCCGCTATAAACGTCACCAACCTCATCTTCCTTGCCGACTGCCGTTCCCGCCTTAACCCTCCCGTCCCCGACTCTTACGCCGGCAACTGCGTGGGTCTCTGCTACGCCACCGCCATGTCGCACGCCCTTCTGGGCCAGCAAGGGCTCTCGCTCGCGCAGGCGGAGGTCGCACGTGCTGTGCAGGAGGGGACGAAGGATCCACTGAGGGGGTGCGAGAATTGGGTAGAGGAGTTTATGGGGATAGCGGAGTCGGGTCGGGTTGTTGTTTCTGCGTCGCCGAGGTTTAGGGTTTATGAGACGGATTTCGGGTGGGGGAAGCCGGGTCGGGTTGAGTTGGTCTCAATGAATAAGGATATGGAGGTGGTGTTGGTGGGAGGGAGGGAGTCAGGTTCAGTTCAGGTGTCGATTGTATTGGACCCGGGTCGGATGCGTTTGTTTGCTAAGGTGTTTATGGATGGATTGGAGGTTTAAAATGTAGTATGGAATTGTTAATGGAGCCATGGAGCAGATGTTTACCGACTAGTATATTGCTGACATGGTTCATATCTAGACTGTCAACTATCTTTGAATGTGTTGATTCTTTGGACTGTAGTTATTTGGATTTTTCCCACATTGAACACACTGGTCAATTGTAGAAGGGTCACAACAATTTATATTCTCTTTTTATGATTTTTTTTAGGTAAGAAAAGTTGGAGCAAATAAATTTTGAGATGCCTAACTTTTATTCCGACAACCGTGATTTGAATTGTCAAGACCGCCCAGCTAGAGGGCGGGTCCGACCCTCACGTGATATATGTCGGCCACGTACGGCCTGTCTACTCCAAACCCGACGAGAGAAATGACCCGCCTAGCCACCATCGCCCACGGCCCACCCCAACAACACGAATTTTAATTATTAGTGTTTAGTTTTAATTTTTTGTAAAATATAAATGAAAGTTATTAACTTCCGTGGACGATCTTCCTTGAACCATATATCTGTATTTTGGATGCTTTTCTATGTGATGTTTATTTTGTATAATGTGTGTGTATATCATTTTAAATAAAGAGTAGAATAGAAAAATAATTTAAATATAATTTAATAGATCTAATACAAAGTTAATATAGTTTACAAATTAAAAAAAAAAAAAAAAAAAAAGATAAAAACTCTGATGCGTCGCATCACCCCTGTCATGTACCGCCCACTACCGCCGTATGGTCGCACGGCGGGTCCATCCTAGACACGGGATCAGAAATAGGCCTAGCCCACTCGATCCGACGGGCCCGGTTGGACCACCCGGCCTTAAACCCGATGGGTCGGGTCACCGGCTTGAACCGGTCTAGCCCACCCCACCCCCAATCAGTGGGTGATATCGGCTCACTGATCACCATTGCTGAAGAGTTATGATGTACTTGATTTCTACTTCACTTATTTCGCTTATCATGCCAACACAGAAACAAATCTGAATACGAATACCTATTTTAGTATTACTAGTAAAGAGGGCATGTGCGTTGCATGTGTGTGCTCTATGGACTTTGTTGTTCGTTGAAATTCGTATTAAGGCCCTTGATTTGAAGGACTAATTCTAAAATAACTTAAGAATCATAACCATAATAATTTCAATGATTTGAGAGACTAATTTTGATTGGAGGACTACTTTCAAAATATGAAAGATGTAAGGGATTATTGTAAAACTTTTGTTTATGTGGTGGCTTATTTTCACTTTAGTACCTTAAAGTTGCCCACCTTTTCAATTTGATGCCTCAAAATATTTTTCTAGTACTTTGGTACTCTAAAGTTTCGATCTTATTTCACTTTGATAGCTCAAAATGTTTCGTTAACACTTTGATACCCAAGATTTCAATCACATTTCACATTAGGCGGAATATTCTATATTGGCACGGATAAAGATGTGTCATCGAAATTCGCTCCTATATCCTTTAAATTTTGATACTTTTGAAATTATTCTCTAAATTTTATGTTAAGCAGTATAAAGCAAGATGTTTTGACAGTTTCTTTTATATATCTCTATAAGGTTCTAAATGAAGAGAAGTTTAGATGAAGAACCTGTTTTTTGCAGCGTGTACGTATAGTTTAGTACTTATAATTTTATGGATCAAAGTGTACAATAGATTCATAATTAATTACACCAAGATATGTTGTATATGTATCAACATATTTACCAGCAAACACTTTGTTTTTCCTACTTAACCCTTGCTGAAAGTTAAACGGGGTTTCGATACCTAAATTTAAGCGTATCTTTCTTTTCGATATTTTGATAAGTATGGGGCTTATTTGCTAATCTTTCAAAGTTAAAGGGTTTTCCTAAAATTTAGCCTTTACTTTTTATTAGGGAGCAAATGTATCACGTTGTATGTTCTAAAATATAAATTTCACGAAAATGACTCTTGTAGTCTTGTAGAAGACAATAAAATAGCCTTATTGCTCAACCAATTAAGCAACTTTATTCTGGATAAGTGTGAGGGTAGGCTGCCACGTTAACAAATCCAGAGCACTTCAGAGCTTCATGCGTGGGAGTTGGTTAGGGCAAACGACAAGGGCATATAATAGTCCAAAAGTTACGCAAAACTTTCAGTCAACCTGCAGCTGCAAGGGCTTTTTATATAGTTGATGAAATGATTAGTATAGTCTACGTGTGTTGCACATAGACATAATTGTTTTTATTACAATTTTTAGATTAATTTACATTCTCCAATATGTAATTTATCCCACATGATATAAGTACTAATAAGTTTTGTATTATGTAATACAGATACCTCAATTCTTAAACTAGAAGAAGATAAACTAATCTATTAAATTTTTATTAAGAATTATTCACTTTTATATTAAGCTTATGATTAGTCCATTTTTCTTTAAATCCAAATCTTAACATTGTCTTCAACAAGTTTTAGAAAAAGAAATTTTTATAGCAATTCTTTTTAGAGTCTAAATTGTTGATTCCTTCTCATGGTTTTAACTCTTGCTATATCTAAGATAAACTATTTTGTTAAATTTTGATTAAGAATTATTCAATTTATATTAAACTTATGATTAGTCCATTGTTTTTATATTCAAATCTCAATATGGTCTTCAATAAGTTTTGAGAAAATTTTATAGCAATTCTTTTTAGATACTAAATTGTTGATTCCTTTTCATAGTTTTGAGTTTAACTCTTGCTATATCTACAAATTAATTGAAACGTGACATAACTTAGAGTTCAAGTTAATCTCAAAACTCCCCGAGTTCATGTGTGTTTTAGAAATTAACCCTTTAAAAGTTCTCGGTAAACCAAAATTTAACTTTCAAAGGCATGCTTACTATTTATTGTTAAATATGACCATCTATAAAATTTCAGTTAAAAGAAAGTCATGTTGATAAGAAAAACATATACACATCAAAACTACTACTTAGTGACTGCTAATATTCCTAATGAATAACATAAAAACGCCAAGTTTATATAAGTACAAAATCCACAAATTAACATGAACCAATCGACTAAACTCAAAACTACTACAAGTACATAAATAGATAATAACATTCAAATAATTTCTACGTGTACTATAGATCAAATAGTTTTCACTCCAAGAAGAATACATAAGCACATATTTTCTCCACTACTTCTTTCTCTTCATCACATTCTTCACCGTCTTTGCGATCTCCTCCACCTTCACTACTTTCTTTCCTTCTCTCTCAACTATTACTGCTCACAACACCTGCTATTAGCTTCTCATTCAAAAATTAATTGTACTCATGTATGTTTGGCTTCTTTCTTCCTTATCTATATTTCGATAAGGTTCTAAATGAAGAGAAGTTTAGATGAAGAACCTGTTTTTGCAGTGTATACATATTAGTACTTATAATTTTATGGATCAAAGTGTACAACAGATTCATAATTAATTACACTAAGATATGTTGTATATGTATCAACATATTTACCAGCAAACACTTTGTTTTTCCTACTTAACCCTTGCTGAAAGTTAAACGGGGTTTCGATACCTAAACTTAAAGCGTATCTTTCTTTTCGATATTTTGATAAGTATGGGGTTATTTGCTAATCTTTCAAAGTTAAAGGGGTTTTCCTAAAATTTAGCCTTTACTTTTTTATTAGAGAGCAAATGTATCACGTTGTATGTTCTAAAAATATAAATTTCACGAAAATGACTCTTGTAGTCTTGTAGAAGACACAAGAAAATAGCCTTATTGCTCAACCAATTAAGCAACTTTATTCTGGTTAAGTGTGAGGGTAGGCTGCCACGTTAACAACTCCAGAGCACGTCAGAGCTTCATGCGTGGGAGTTGCGGTTAGGTCAAACGACAAGGGCATATAATAGTCTAAAAAAGTTACGCAAAACTTTCAGTCAACCTTTGCAGCTGCAAGGGCTTTTTATATAGTTGATGAAATGATTAGTATAGTCTAGATGTGTTGCACGTAGGCATAATTGTTGATCTTTTATTACAATTTTTTAGATTAATTAACATTCTCCAATATGTAATTTATCCCACGTGATATAAGCACTAATAAGTTTTGTATTATGTAATACGATACCTCAATTCTTAAACTAGAAGAAGATAAACTAATCTATTAAATTTTTATTAAGAATTATTCACTTTTATATTAAGCTTATGATTAGTCCATTGTTCTCTAAATCCAAATCTTAACATTGTCTTGACAAGTTTTAGAAAAAGAAAATTTTTATAGCAATTCTTTTAGAGTCTAAATTGTTGATTCCTTCTCATGGTTTTAACTCTTGCTATATCTGAGATAAACTATTTTGTTAAATTTTGATTAAGAATTATTCAATTTATATTAAACTTATGATTAGTCCATTGTTTTTATATTCAAATCTCAATATGGTCTTCAATAAGTTTTTGAAAAGAAAATTTTATAGCAATTCTTTTTAGATACTAAATTGTTGATTCCTTTTCATAGTTTTGAGTTTAACTCTTGCTATATCTACAAATTAGTTGAAACGTGACATAACTTAGAGTTCAAGTTAATCTCGCAAAACTCCCCGAGTTCATGTGTGTTTTGTGAAATTAACCCTTTAAAAGTTCTCGGTAAACCAAAATTTAACTTTCAAAGGCATTCTTACTATTTATTGTTAAATATGACCATCTATAAAATTTCAGTTAAAAGAAAGTCATGTTGATAAGAAAACATATACACGTCAAAACTACTACTTAGTGATGCTAATATTCCTAATGAATAACATAAAACGCTCAAGTTTATATAAGTACAAAATCCACAAATTAACATGAACCAATCGACTAAACTCAAAACTACTACAAGTACATAAATAGATAATAACATTCAAATAATTTCTCGTGTACTATAGATCAAATAGTTTTCAGCTCAAGAAGAATACATAAGCACATATTTTCTCCACTACTCCGCCTCTTTCTCTTCATCACATTCTTCACCGTCTTTGTGATCTCCTCCACCTTCACTACTTTCTTTCCTTCTCTCTCAACTATTACTGCTCACAACACCTGCTATTAGCTTCTCATTCAAAAATTAATTGTACTCATGTATGTTTGGCTTCTTTCTTCCTTATCTATATTTCGATTGAAGAAATTTGATAAGATTTTATTGTCATTTATAGTGATTTTATGTGAGGAATAGTTGTAACGCTTTTTCAAGATAGTGTGAAAAAAGTTTAGGATCAAGAGTTAGTGGAGAGTGATTATGAGAGGGTGTTTAAATGAAAAATTGATGGTAATCAACTGAGATGTTATGAAAAAATGAGCATGTATGTGTCTTCATGTATGTATGAATGGATGTATAATTAATGGGGATGTAATAAAAAATTGAGTATATATGTATCTTCATGTATGGATGGATGGATGTATTGTAGGGCATTTTGGGAAGAGATTTTTTTAACATAGCAACCCATTTTTATAATGGTATTAGATTTTTCACGGTTTTCGTGTTTTATTATCGGAAAAACTAACTTTTTCTCTCCATGCCGCAGATGCCAGCCCATCCTCTCCCTATAGAGCACCGCCTCCGTCTCCAACGTCGAACCTTCACCCTCTCGTCCTCCGCCGTCCAATCCCTCAAACACCGCATCCTCTCCCAATCCAACGGCTCACATTCTCCCTCCACATTCACCGCCATCTCAGCCCACGCATGGGTCTCCATCGCCAAAACCTCCGCTTTCGCCGCTATAAACGTCACCAACCTCATCTTCCTTGCCGACTGCCGTTCCGCCTTAACCCTCCCGTCCCGACTCTTACGCCGCAACTGCGTGGGTCTCTGCTACGCCACCGCCATGTCGCACGCCCTTCTGGGCCAGCAAGGGCTCTCGCTCGCGCAGGCGGAGGTCGCACGTGCTGTGCAGGAGGGACGAAGGATCCACTGAGGGGTGCGAGAATGGGTAGAGGAGTTTATGGGGATAGCGGAGTCGGGTCGGGTTGTTGTTTCTGCGTCGCCGAGGTTTAGGGTTTATGAGACGGATTTCGGGTGGGGGAAGCCGGGTCGGGTTGAGTTGGTCTCAATGAATAAGGATATGGAGGTGGTGTTGGTGGGAGGGAGGAGTCAGGTTCAGTTCAGGTGTCGATTGTATTGGACCCGGGTCGGATGCGTTTGTTTGCTAAGGTGTTTATGGATGGATTGGAGGTTTAAAATGTAGTATGGAATTGTTAATGGAGCCATGGAGCAGATGTTTACCGACTAGTATATTGCTGACATGGTTCATATCTAGACTGTCAACTATCTTTGAATGTGTTGATTCTTTGGACTGTAGTTATTTGGATTTTTCCCACATTGAACACACTGGTCAATTGTAGAAGGGTCACAACAATTTATATTCTCTTTTTATGATTTTTTTTAGGTAAGAAAAGTTGGAGCAAATAAATTTTGAGATGCCTAACTTTTATTCCGACAACCGTGATTTGAATTTTTCAGCATGTAATAGAGGAGGCAGAATTCTAAATTGAAATGTATTACTATCATATTTTGGTATGTTTATGCCCAAATTAGTTGTGTTTCTATTTTACTCGATAATTTATCTTTATATTGACTTTTAGATCCTTATGTGCTAATCTCATCCTGCGCCTAACATAATTAGAACTTGTTATAACATTCCAACATGTGAAAATGTCCCAAGAGGAATTAAAGTTTTTTTTCTCACTTGCTTCAATATAGTAGAATATATAACCTACGTTATAACAAATGATTTATGTTCTAAATTGTCTTACTAAAATGTCGAGCTTATCTGCATTTATTGAAACGGACGCGATGAATTTTTTATATGATAAGGGTCAACCTCATGGAATCTTGAAAACAGTTCATTGAAGATATAGTTTTCTCGATCATATATAAATATCTAATTAATTTTGAAATAGGGAGATGAATCTTATGTTTAACATTTTGTCAGTATATTAATCAAACATATGAAAGGAATCTATATTACAAAATTTCAAAACAGAGCGTAGACATACCAACAACAGCGGAATAAAAATAGAAGAATTTGTTGTACTTCTCATCTCTAATCTTAAAGAAAGAGGTTCAGTTTACTTTATCTGTGATTTTGATAGTTTGTCCAAAAATAAAGTTCAACAAAACTTACCTTCAGTATCTTAATACGATTGAACCAGATCATAAAGAGAATACAAATAGCATTCTTGTTATGACAAAATCCCTTCGATAAACTAATACTAATCACATGAAAGCATTGAAAAATATTGAGAACACAAATAGCACACGGATATACGTGGTTCGGTCTGTAGCCTATATCCACGAGCGAAGGAAAAAAAATAACTTTACTAAATTGTGAGAAATACAATATGGAGATCTCTCAATCACTCAATCCTAAATTACACTCCAGAAAGTATTTAATCTCTCTAACAATCTCTACCACCTGTAGAGCCAAATAAGTAGAGAGTGTTGGATTTGAGATGCAAGCTTGGGGTTGAACAGGATTTACCATTTTCGTTAAAAACACAGAATATACAGCAGAAAAGATAAAATAAAAGCGATCAATGATAATTAACAATATATAACAACCAACTAGGAACACACATTACAATGGTTCGGATAACAATTCTACGTCCACTCTTCCTTCTCTAGAAGGGGCTTCCTCACTATGCAAAAGAGTTCTCCTGAATCACAAACTCGATTTAGTAGGCTTATAAGACCGCACCCTGGAATATACCCGAAACCAGTCGTCTAACTCAACTCTCCACAATGAGTAAACTACTAACCCTAGCTAGTCCCAACCCTCAATTCCAACTGGCTTGACTACGCCATCAAAATAAGTTTAAATTAAAACTAAACAACCAAAGTTAAAACTCAGAAAGTATGAAAGATCTTACAACTTTTTTGTTAAACAAACCATCCTTCGATGAATTTAAGCATAGCACGATGAAGAATAATATGGATAATGAATGCAAGGGAAACTCTCCTTGCTAAAATAATTCGGAGATGTTGTGTGTGACGAGTGAGAGTTTATCGAGGCTCTGGGGGTCAAAACATTCCATGAAATCTCTTTACAATTCAAAACCCTATAAGTCTCCTCATTTCTCTATCTCTTTCAATGATATATAGCCCCCAATAGGTCAGAAAATAGATATCCTAAACGTGTAGAGATTGGAGATCAAAGAAACGATGAATGACTGAGATTAATACTTAAGATCTGCAATTAGCTGACTTTACCATCGATTGTGGCTCTTGACCACTGATGGCGTCGAGGCGCCATCGATGTGTTCCTGCATACCATCGATAATATGAAAAACTCGTTCGGGAAAATCATCAACTTGTCACTGTAGCTATCGATGGTCACTATAGACCATCGATGAGCCACTAAAGACCATCGATGGTGAGGAGGCTAAAATTAGTTTTTGAGTTAATTTTCGTATTGTTTCGCTTCGTACACTTCTTTGTATTCACCTGTACTAGATTATCTCAAATAATTATTAGTACCAAATGAGAGTTTATTATTACTCAAATAAGAGATATTGTATAGACTACGTCCTAACAATCTCCCCATTTTGATAATAAAAATTTGAAATTGGAAATACTAAAATATGTGCATATTGAGATATATAAACAAAGAACAATAAGCATAAATACACTCTCATGCAAAAATAAATGATATATAAAGCTCCCTATTTTCATGCATTCATGAAAAGTGTAATCAAACACATGTATTGAAAAACTCTTCCTCAAATAATGCATCTAGAATTTAAAAAAATTAAAAAACCAAAACATGAAACCACTTAGACAAAAACTCCACTCATGCAAAGATCATCAATTTTTCAAATTTCACCATTAAATTCTCCCTCTTTTGTTATTAGCAAAAGCGAGAAAACACACTAATGGGTATCTGCAAATAAGAAAAATTAGGATAAAAATCATCCAAAAGGTGTATGGGAGAGAAAAGTACACTACACACAAAACATTTATAGAAAAATAGCATAAGTGATCAAAATATAATGGCAAAACACATGAATATAAGAAAAAATACGTTGGAAAGCACACACAAAAGATTAAATATCAACCTAAAGTGTGTGAAACAAATAGTAAAAAGACTTATACTTGTTCATTGGACAAATTCAGCTATATCAAAGTGAATATTATTAATAAGATTTGAACTATCTCAACGCCTTAGACACTAAGGACCAAAGTGTCGCCCTATCACTTCAACCATACATGATTTAAAAGGAAGAACGATATTATTTGGCTGGCGATTCATACCATCTCTAAATATAAAATATATTCAGTACATGATGGATACCCTTTGAGATATGCACAAACACAAATTCACGAGTGTGGGTCTTTAATCTTTTAACAAATACACTCAATTTTTATGGATTTTATAAGAGTGTGGATCTTTGATCATCTTTTAAGGAATACACTCTTATTGGTTGATTGACATTTTAAACAAATATACTTTTGTGCATATAAAGATAAAGATCTATGCACTAGCCAAGTCAAGAATGAGCTAAAAATAGTTGATATAACAAAAATATCTCAGTAAACCAAATATAAGTCTCCGACCACTATTTCGCATCACAAAATATGATAAGTATAGAAAAGGTGTCTTGAAATTATGCATGAAATATGTCATGTAAACAACATATCATTAATCACTTTTGATCATTGTGTGCAAATAAATAAATAAATAAATAAATAAATATATATATATATATATATATATATATATATATATATATATATATATATATATATATATACTAGTATATCGTAGTAGTAATGTAAGGTAACGAGGCACGCTTTGTTGATCATTTTTTGGAATTCTTTTGGTTCTATTAGGCTAGAAAGTGCATAGTTATTAAGATATTATAGGTAATTAATAAAGAATTAATATTTATTCAATGAAATGAGACTTAATGCATAAAGATTAAATGGGTATATTTGTAAGAAGTTATGAAAGTTACTTTTATTGGAAACAATAATTCTGCATAGAAAGTTAGCTTACATATATTTCTATTATAAAATATGAACTACTTGTAGAGCAAGAAGCTCTAGTACATTTTCATGAGAGAGAGGGATGTCATTTTGAAATTATCTTTCTAGAAATTATTAAACCTCCCTAGTTTATTATTAGCTCTTATAGTCCCTCAATTTATAGTTGATACTTCAATTTATATCTCTAAAATTGCATTCGAGGGTGTTAAGTGCTAATATATTGAGGATTTAGTGCAACTCAAGATATAGATGAGGGAATTATGTACAATTTTCCTATTTGTTAAAATGATGCAATTTGCAAATGGTTAATGGAGAAATGGGTAACCCTTCATGAATGAGTTCCTTAGTGAATGGGGGTTAAGAAGATGGTGGAATAATGAAAAGTTGACGACTTTTCATATTACTATAAATATTATATTATATATATATTTATTTGAATTGGTAAATAAATAATTTTTACTTATATTACATTTGATAATTGTACATATTTAATAATTGTATAAATATTATATATTAATATGATATTAATATATATTATAATTATCATACATTAACTATTATAATCTAATAGTAGATTAATAGCGAAAATTAATAATACTCATAAAATTGTAGTAGTAATCCCTTCTATAAGCATCCTCGGGACCAACTAACTATATCATTTTCTAAATTGATATACTATAAATATCATATTATATATATATTTATTTGAATTGGTAAATAAATAATTTTTACTTATATTACATTTGATAATTGTACATATTTAATAATTGCATAAATATTATATATTAATGTGATATTAATAGATATTATAATTATCATACATTAACTCTTATAATCTAATAGTAGATTAATAGCGAAAATTAATAATACTCTTAAAATTGTAGTAGTAATCCCTTCTATAAGCATCCTCAGGACCAACTAACTATATCATTTTCTAAATTGATCTTCCTGCACTTTCTATTTGTCCTTTATAACCCAAATAATAGAAATGTATTACCTTAGTAACCATAGAACGAAAATTAACTCTTTACATTCTCATATACATATAGTGTAAAGCAATTGCATGTATAATGCATTGTCATGGACAAAGCTTTCTTTATCCGAGAATAAACTTAGTGCGTTAAAAGATTCAACCGCACAATACAAACAATTTAACATATTTACAAACATGCCTAGGAGCTTGAAACCAATTTACACCCTAAGGCAAAACATATACAAAGATGGAAGAAAAAACCAATTAGTTCATGATTGAAGCAATTTGCAGATTTTGATAAAATCTGAGAACCACCTTCTTTGTCGCCTTCACCAATTTTTTCTGCTCTCTCAATTGTCACACGATGCTTCCATTACCATCTCTCATTCAAATCGATCGTACTCCACGGTGGCGTTACCATTGACACACTCACACTTATTGCGGTTTGTAAGTCTTGTAGTTGTGCCTCCTTACTTTTCCATCTAAATAAATTTTGATTAAGAGTTAGAATTTTGATTAGAGAAATTTGATAAGATTTTATAGTTATTTATAGTGATTTGTGGAAGAGGAATAGTTATAACGTTTTCATTATTAGTGTGTAATGTCAAGAGTTAGTGGAGGAATGTTATTAGTGGGTGGTTAAATGAAATTTTGATGGTAATAAATAGGGAGGTTATAAAAATTAAGTATGTAAATATCTTCATGTATGTATGTATGTAGAGATGTATGCATGTATGTGTTTTGGAGGGATGAAAAATTGACCATTTGTGTATTTCATGTATGGATGGATGGATGTGTTGGAGGGTATTTTGGGAAGAAATGTTTTAACATAGCAACCCACTTTTATAATAGTATTAGATATATATATATATATATATATATATATATATATATAGATATATATATATATATATATATATATATATATATATATATATATATATATATATATATATATATATATATAGATTGAAAAATCAGATGTGAACATGTGTGATACAATCAAACCTATATACTAAAAGATAATATTATCTGAAACCATCTTGTAAAAGCATATACATAGGCAAGTCAAAAGTTTTTATTTATCTAAAAAACAAAAAGAAAGAAAGAAATTTTGTTTTGTTTTTGAAAAAATGGAAAAGAAACAAAATTTAAAAACAACACTAGAAATAAAAAAAATTAAAAATACAAAATATGTACATACAACATGAAAGTGAGCATGCAAATATAAGGAACTAACTACCATCAACCAAAAGCGGATAATAAGTTAGTACGGACCAAGTATCTCAAGCATCACAAAAGAATATACATGTCCAAAATAAAAAATCTAAAAGAATGAAAATGAAATCGACCTCTAGCTCCTAAAAGTAGCAATTCTCTTAATCATCTGCTCATCGTCTCCATCATCTCTCTACATCTCATCATCATGATCGTCTCCTCTATCAGTAGTGTGAAATGGATGGATGAGGGACTCCGTGGTGTGCTCCTCGTGAAGAAGTCACCATAGACGCATTCCAAAGAAATGGATCAATCGACAAAGAGCTCCCATAATATACTGCAGAGATGCATCGTAGTAGGTGTGCTGCGTCGTCATGTCCCTCTTCATCGTCTCCACACTCTCTCCCAGAGCTTGCAGAGTCCACTGAGTAGAACCGAGGAACCCGGCTCAGAAGTTGAAGACTGGGATCCAGATGATTACCCAGTAGCGATCTCACTCTTCCCCTTGTACCTAAGCTCTTCCTTGTAGTCTCAATCGAAAGTGAAGCTGTACCCCTCTCATATCTATCAGAAGTGTGAAAGGGGATCCTCTGATTTTGACAGATCCGAGTGATAAGAAATGGAAAAACAAGCTGAGCCTTTTGGCGAGGCTTCTTCTCAACAACCTCCCTAGCAGCAGAAGCAACCACACACATCCAACTAAAGATTAGCTTTGCAGGATCAAAAGACTTACCCACGAAAGCCAAAACATTAAGACAACATCCCGGACGCTAAGAGTGGTGTAAATTGTACTGGGATACAAATTGAACTTGAGAAAGAGGTTAAGGAGAATAAACTTAGGCTTGAGATGTCCTGAATCGAATGTATCCTCCCACAAAGAAACTCTATCATTCTGTTATAGCTCTCAGATCCTGCTACAATTGCTAAGAATAAGTGAAGACAGCTTTGCTATATGTAGGAGCTTTAGGAAGATTAGGATCTTTTGGATGTAGGCTGTGTGTGATCTTGATCTCTTTTCCACTCACTTGAGAAGTAGCAATATCAGACCCAGGTTCTCTATCGAAGTGCATATAAAATTCCCTCACAAGGGTGTCTCTCTCGCCCCCTATATCCATCATAGAGCTTAGACCAGCTCTATCCAGTATCTCTCACAATGTTGGCATACTCCTCCAAATATTGTGAATCAACGCCTCTCTCGAAGACTATAAGAAGTTTCACATACTTCTCTTATATGACTCTCAAGGAAGGTTGATCATTTTGGGTATGTTTTCTACCTAACATTCTCTATAATAGTAAATAAATGTGATTTTGTACAGAGAATACACATATACAAGGGCTAGAATAAAAAAGAATTGGAAAAATCATGATATCAAGTCAAAAATAATAATCCTGCTCTCTGATTATCAATAGGTTCCTGCACACCATCGATGGTTAGTAGCCACCATCGATGGTGTTCATCGACCATCAATGGATGATGAACACACCCGTCGATTTCAAACCCAAAATTGTCCAATCTCATGCAATAAACTCAATTATTTTTACTCCAAACATCATTCCTAACCACATACTAGTGATTCTCAACAAGATCCATCATAAAAAAATACATAAAACCCTAGAAATTGATCAAAAAAGAGATTAAGGTTTTGAAAATTACCTTGATGATGATCAAACGAGATTTGATTCACAAAATAAAGAAGATAAACTCCTAATTCTCATTACATCACACCAACAAATCAAAATAATCAAAGGAAAGATGAAGAGTTTGAGAGAGAAAAAGTAAAATGTTAAAAATAATAAGAAAAACCACAACCCCTTTTCCTTGCTCTCATTGATGGTTGTTGGGTTTGACAATCGATGGTAACCCAACCTAATTTTTTTAAGATAAAACAAAAAGAGAAGAAAGAAAGGGAAAATATTAAAAAAATGTGATTTTGTACAGAGAATACACATATACAAGGGCTAGAATAAAAAGAATTGGAAAAATCATGATATCAAGTCAAAATAATAATCCGCTCTCGATTATCAATAGGTTCTCGCACACCATCGATGGTTAGTAGCCACCATCGATGGTGTTCATCGACTCATCAATGGATGATGAACACACCCGTCGATTTCAAACCCAAAATTGTCCAATCTCATGCAATAAACTCAATTATTTTTACTCCAAACATCATTCCTAACCACATACTAGTGATTCTCAACAAGATCCATCATAAAAAATACATAAAACCCTAGAAATTGATCAAAAAGAGATTAAGGTTTTGAAAATTACCTTGATGATGATCAAACGAGATTTGATTCACAAAATAAAGAAGATAAACTCCTAATTCTCATTACATCACACCAACAAATCAAAATAATCAAAGGAAAGATGAAGAGTTTGAGAGAGAAAAAAGTAAAAATGTTAAAAATAATAAGAAAAACCACAACCCCCTTTTCCTTGCTCTCATTGATGGTTGTTGGGTTTGACAATCGATGGTAACCCAACCTAATTTTTTTTAAGATAAAAACAAAAAGAGAAGAAAGAAAGGAAAATATTAAAAAAATAAAAAGGAAAATATGTTAGGCTGTGTAAAGAAAGAATAACCTGAGATAAAAACTTATCCATATAAGGAGACAATAAAAAATATTATTAAAAATTTGTATCTCCTTATTTTTCTCTTAGATCAAAGATTGAATATCGATCTAGCACTCCTTTGAGCAACTCCTAGGTGTTGTCTCAATCCTCAGTTTTCTTGCAGCCCTACAGAAAAGCAGATAGGTATGACTTAGGTATCCATATATGTCTATGTTGAATAGAAATTATACCTTTAAATACCCAAATATGCTTAACAGTCTTAACTCTATATTGCATGTGACAATTCATTAAAATATGTCCCATTCTACCACATAAGGTACACATAGTGGATGATGCATTAGAAACAAAAGTAAAAGGAGTTAAATTATTTCTTTTAGAAATGAAGGTTAAAACTTTTATGTTTTCTTAAATATGAATAACCAAGTCGGTTTATCATTTGCAAATCATTGATTAGAAAGGACCATGTTTAAGCCTTTAGAACCCAATGAAAACTTTTTCTAGCGTTTTTCAAATCAATATTTTTGGACTTCAACTATTCATTCTCGAAGCAATAGTAATGCATTTTGTTTTAAACTTTATTTGTTCAAAGGACAAATGACACAATAATTCGTTTACCTTAGCAACCAATTTTTATTTTCAATGATTTTTTCTTCTAGTTGCTTAGGTAAACATGAATTTTAATCTTGAAAAATATAACATTGTGTGCAATCAACTGTGGTGATGTCACAAGGTGAATTATGTGAATTCAAATTTAGGGAAAGAGATTCAACTTTCTCACATAAGGTTTTCATTTCTTTCCTCAAATTTGTATTCACTCTTTTTTTCACTTCATATTTTTCAGCAATTTTCTCAAACTATTTAAGCATTTCTTTATATTTGAATATAACTCATTATATGAAGGATATACCTTGTTCTCTGAATTTCACTTTCAGAGTCGTATGTTTCACCTTGTTCTGAATCCAAAGTGGCATTGTTTCTCCCCATAAGACATAGATTTGCTTTCTTCTCATCCTCACTCGAGCCAACTTCTAATTTTTCATCACTCATCATGTCTCAGGTTGTCACCTTCGAACTTTTGCCCTCCATCTTCTTGTCTTTTTTATTCAATGGGCATTTATTTTTGTAGTGACCTGATTTCTGCAATGATAACAAATAAGTTTAGTTTCAAATTTATTAGATAAATATTTATTTACCTTATTTATAAATTGATTCCGTCTATTTGGTAGGTATTTCTATCCATTCTTTGATCTAAGAAAATATTTGAACCCTTTCACAATTATTCCAACCTGACTATTTTTATCTTCAGAACTTGAGCTTGACTCTTTCTTTTTTGTGGATCGTGATTTCTCTTTTTTACTTTCGGGCTAACGACTTCTTCTTCAAGTTATCTTCTAAATTATTTTCTCTCTCTTTTAGTTGCATTTCATTGGTGAGAAGATTTCCTACAAGATTCTCAAGAGTTAATTGAGAAAAATTTTATAATTTTTTAATAGTCGTTAACTTTGGTTTCCAATCCCTAGAAAGAGAACAAAGATTTTTCTCACAAGCTTCTTATTATCGTACTCCTTTCCCAAAGCTTTTGATTTGTTCATTATGTCCTGAATCGAGTGAAGATATCCTGAATAATCTCTGAGGCCTTCATCTTGAAATTCTCATACTTACTGATAAGCATTGTAAGTTTCGCCTCTTTTATCTGTGAAGTTCCTCATGTGTAACTTCTAAAGTTTTTTAAATTTCCTGCTTAGCAGAATAATTTGACACACACTTAAAATTTTCAACAGTTAAATAACAATAAAGAGCATTCATAGCTTTCTCATTTAAAGAGTAAATCTTTTTGTCTTAAGTGGTCCACTTACCTCTAGGAGTAACTAAGGTAGTAGCTCCAGCAACGCTAGTAGGTTCACTATAACCGTTCTCTACACTATCCCAAATATTAAAATCGATGGACAAAAAAAAGACTTTCATCCGCGCTATCCAATAGGTGTAGTTTGTCCTATTGAAAAGTGAAGGTTAGTTAATTGCGTGTCCCTTAGAAAAAGCCATTGCGGCGGTCAAACTAGATATTTCTACCCTAGGTTGTAAAACCTAAAATGGATAACGAGGCTCTGATACCACTTGTTGGATCTGAGATGCAAGCCTAGAGAGGGTGAATATGGGGAACTACCATTTTTCACTAAAAACATAGAATATTCAGCAGAAAAGATAAAAGAAAAGCGATCAATGATAGTTAATAACAAATAACAACCAACCAGAAACACACAAGATTTTATAGTGGTTCGGATAACAACTCTACGTCCACTCTTCCTTCTCTCGAAGGGGTTGTCTCACTATGCAAAAGACCACACCCTAAAATATATTCGAAACCAGCCATCTAATTTAACTCTCCATAATGAGTAAACTCCTAGCCTTAACTAGTGCCAACCCTCAATTCCAACCGGCTTGAGTACGCTGTAAAAATAAGTTTAAATCAAAACCAAACAACTAAAATTAAAGCTCATAAAATATGAAAGATCTTACAGGACTTTTGTTAAACAAACTGTCCTTCGATGAATTTAAACGTAGCACGATGAAGAACAATATAGATGATGAATCCAAGGGCAATTCTCCTCGCTGAAACGATCCGGAGATGTGCGCAACTATTGAGAATTTGTCGAGGCTTCGAGGATCAAAACTTTTAATAAATTCTCTTTACAATTCAAAACTCTAGAACTCTCCTTATGTCTCTATTTCTTTCAATGATATATAGTCCCCAATAAGTCAGAAAAGAGATATCCTAGACGTGATAGAGATTAAAGATCAAAGAAATGACGAACGACTGAGATTAAAACTTAAAATCTGCAGTCAGCCGACTTTACCATCGATGGTGGCTCTCGGCTGTCAATGGTGTCGAGGCCCCGTCGATGGATTTCTACACACTATCGATGATATGAAAAACTCTCTCGAGAAAATTATCAATTTGTCACTGTAGTCATTGATGAGTAGCTTTTGAGCTGATTTTCACGTCATTTCGCCTCATACATTTCTTATACATGTATTCACTTGTACTATATTATCTCAAATACTTATTAGTGTAGGCAATAAAAATTGCCTTAATCCCTGCACAACAACTCGGAATGAGCAAAAGAGCTTAAGGGTCCATCTGAGTTGAGTCTGGCCCACCTGAGGAAAGACAGGCCCGCCTAAAGGTTAAGTTCACCTGAATGCTTGACTTTACAAAATAGACAAAAGTGTCGATATCTCCCAAACCGGAAGGAATTTGGCAAAATGACCGGAGCAAACCAAACCCTACGGGTCAGTTTGGTTGGCTCCGTCTCGTCGAGATAGTCGATTTTCATATATAATTCGTCCAATTCCGACTTACGGTTTGAAAGTTCGACTGTTCTTAGTAGCATGTTCTAAAGCTGCTTTGTAGAGCAAGCTTCGCTGCAAAAGGAGCTTAGCTCGCCTCAAGCACAAGCTCACATGAAGACTTGGAGCTCGCTGTGTGCTTGAAGCTTCGTCTGCATAGGCCAAGCTTGTCTACAACATCAAAGTTTGTGAGGCTCGCCTACAACATCAAAGTTTGACGAGGCTCGCCTACAACATCAAAGTTTGACGAGGCTCGCCTCTGACATCAAAGTTTGACGAGGCTCGCCTCTGACATCAAAGTTTGACGAGGCTCGCCTACAACATCAAAGTTTGACGAGGCTCGCCTACAACATCAAAGTTTGGCGAGGCTCGCCTCTGACATCAAAGTTTGTGAGGCTCGCCGCTGACATCAAAGTTTGGCGAGGCTCGCCCACAACATCAAAGTTTGGCGAGGCTCGACAGCGACATCGAGCCGCGATGGTCACGAGGGCGAGGTTAGCCTACATTTGTGAACTTTGACTCTCGCCTTGCAACGGCTCGTTATCCGATGAAGCTCGAAGCTTAACCTCGCGGCGAATCTAAAGGCCACGAAAGCCACAACAACCCGTGGGTTAAGTGGTGGGCATCGATTATGCCCACGTCCATATCGATTAACCCGCGTTTCCACAATTCTTGCATACCGGTTACATGCTAAAAGCCTTATAAATGGCGGTGGCGACCATTAGAAAGAGGCTTTTGGAATTTTGAGATCAACACTTGCGCGCGAGAAAGATCAAGCTCTTCATCGGCAATCTCAAGATCATCTCGCAACTCGTTACGATCGTCAGCGGGAAGCAATCTCAACGTGAGCATTGAGTGAAGCATCCTATCGCTACCGAGAACCCACCTTAAAGAAGTCGAATCAATCTTCTCTTCCTCATGTCGAAAATTTGATTGTAAACCCATTCATTCAATCAATAAACTTTTTCGACTCTACAATTAGTACCAAATGAGAGTTCGTTATTAATTAAACAAGAGATATTATCTCAAATACTTATTAGTGTAGGCAATAAAATTGCCTTAATCCTGCACAACAACTTCGGAATGAGCAAAAGAGCTTAAGGGTCCATCGAGTTGAGTCCGCCCACTGAGGAAAGACAGCCCGCCTAAAGGTTAAGTTCACACAATGCTTGACTTTACAAAATAGACAAAAGTGTCGATATCTCCCAAACCGGAAGGAATTTGGCAAAATGACCGAACAAACCAAACCCTACGGGTCAGTTTGGTTGGCTCCGTCTCGTCGAATAGTCGATTTTCATATATAATTCGTCCAATTCCGACTTACGGTTTGAAAGTTCGACTGTTCTTAGTAGCATGTTCTAAAGCTTCGCTGTAGAGCAAGCTTCGCTGCAAAAGGAGCTTAGCTCGCCTCAAGCACAAGCTCACATGAAGACTTGGAGCTGCTTTGTGTGCTTGAAGCTTCGTCTGCATAGGCCAAGCTTGTCTACAACATCAAAGTTTGACGAGGCTCGCCACAAAGATCAAAGTTTGACGAGGCTCGCCACAACATCAAAGTTTGACGAGGCTCGCCTCTGACATCAAAGTTTGACGAGGCTCGCCCGCTGACATCAAAGTTTGACGAGGCTCGCCTACAACATCAAAGTTTGACGAGGCTCGCCTACAACATCAAAGTTTGGCGAGGCTCGCCTCTGACATCAAAGTTTGTGAGGCTGCGCCGCGGCATCAAAGTTTGGCGAGGCTCGCCCACAACATCAAAGTTTGGCGAGGCTCGACAGCGACATCGAGCCGCGATGGTCACGAGGGCGAGGTTAGCCTACATTTGTGAACTTTGACTCTCGCCTTACCTTGGCTCGTTATCCGATGAAGCTCGAAGCTTAACCTCGCGGCGAATCTAAAGGCCACGAAAGCCACAACAACCCGCGTGGGTTAAGTGGTGGGCATCAGTTATGCCCACGTCCATATCAGTTAACCCACGTTTCCACAATTCTTGCATACCAGTTACATGCTAAAAGCCTTATAAATGGCGGTGAGCAGCCATTAGAAAGAGGCTTTTGGAATTTTTGAGATCAACACTTGCGCACGAGAAAGAGATCAAGCTCTTCATCAGCAATCTCAAGATCATCTGCAACTCTGTTCTGATCGTCAACGGGAAGCAATCTCAACGTGAGCATTGAGTGAAGCATCCTATCGCTACCGAGAACCCACCTTAAAAGAGAAGTCGAATCAATCTTCTCTTCCTCTGTAATCGAGAAAATTTGATTGTAAACCCATTCATTCAATCAATAAACTTTTTTTCGACTCTACAATTAGTACCAAATGAGAGTTCGTTATTAATTAAACAAGAGATATTATACGGAGTACATCCTAACAGAGAACCAAATCAAGAACCTCTTGAATCTATTACTTCAGCCTGCAGAGCCTGTCTCAATGCTTGCTGCTATCGTCGGATTGATCAAATACCATCTATAAAACATAGAGAAACAAAAAAGAAGGTCAATTACCTGCAGTCTTAATAAAGAACTATCCATTCTTTCTCATGATGCTACAACCCTTGTTTGGGTGAATTCTCATCGAAGAGCTTCTGCTATATTTATAGAGACTAATGATAAGAGTTGTTGCTAGCCACAAATTCTACAATATAAGAATCTTAATCTTAATAGAATAAACAAATTCTTTTGTCCTTATCTTAATACTAGGCATAACTAATAGAAACTCTAATTGGATTGCATATCCTATTCAAGGATTGGGATTTAAATCATCTGTAACAATTCGGCTACCAACTTTTGTACCTTATCTCTTATCTTGAACATAAGTCGCCATTCACTTAATACAAATGGAGTTGGGATATATATATATATATATATATATATATATATATATATATATATATATATATATATATATATATATATATATATATATATATATATATATATATATATATATATATATATATATATATATATATATATATATATATATATATATAGTTGAGCTAGGTTACTATTAATAGTATCAACATGCGGATACTATCAACTCAATTTTGAAAATCGAACCAAAAATGAAAATCAGTGGTAGATGTGATCTACTATACATGAACTAGTTAGAAATAAAATTTCAAAGGATTTCGACATGTTTAGAATTATATATCAAGAGTGAAAATTAACCAACTTCATGAAAATTCTAAAGCGTTGATTTTGTGACATATTTTGCATGGGTTAATGATGATGAAATCTTTTGAAATTTTATTTCTAACTAGTTCATGTGTGGTAGATCACATCTACCATTCATTTTTATTTTTGGATTTCGATTTTCAAAATTAGGTTGATAGTATCAGGATGTTGGATACTATTAATAGTAGTATAGCTCAACTAATATATATATATATATATATATATATATATATATATATATATATATATATATATATATATATATATATATATATATAGAGAGAGAGAGAGAGAGAGAGCTCCTATAAACTTAAGTTGATAGAGAATAGTATACACCAACTTTTGTATCCATTGATGTTGCCTTGGGATCTGTGAAATCAAGAGATGCACAAATCTCAAAGTGAGTTTTATATCTTTCACGGATCCCAAGGCAACATCAATGGATAGAAAAGTTGGTGTATGACTATTCCTATACACTTAAGTTTATAGGAGACTTGCTCTCTCTCTATATATATATATATATATATATATATATATATATATATATATATATATATATATATATATATATATATATATAGAGAGAGAGAGAGCTCCTATAAACTTAAGTTGATAGAGAATAGTATACACCAACTTTTGTATCCATTGATGTTGCCTTGGGATCCGTGAAAGATATAAAGCCACTTTGAGATTTGTGCATCACAAATCTCAAGACAAGATGAGTGGATAAAAAGTTGGTGCACCACTATTCATTATGAACTTAAGTTCATAGAGCTCTCTCTCTCTCTCTCTCTCTCTCTCTCTCTATATATATATATATATATATATATATATATATATATATATATATATATATATATATATATATATATATATATATATATATATATATATATATATATATATATATATATATATATATATATATATATATATATATATATATATATATATATATATATATATATATATATATATATATATATATATATATATATATATATATATATATATATATATATAGAATGATGTATATGAGGCTGCTCATTTTGCTAAATGAGCTACCAAGAGATAGAGTGGTGATGTCCACACTTTTGATGTTGTAGGCATCAAAATTGTGAAGAACCTCAAATATGACTAAATCATGAGAAGATCGAAGAACAACGCCGTCAAATCTCAAGAAGTCAACACATGGGAGATTGTGTCTGCTTCTGATCGCGAGACACTTGTTTGTGTCTCGCCACGAAGCGAGACACTTGATGTGTCTCGCTATTAGCGAGACACTTGTGTGTGCCTCGCCGGCGAGACACCTTGATGTGTCTCGCTATTAGCGAGACACTTGTGTGTGCCTCGCCGGCGAGACACCTTGATGTGTCTCGCGACTAGCGAGACACTTACTTATGTCTCGCCAAATCACGAGACACCCGTAATACTTAAAATGAGCTCTTGAAGGGTCTAAATCAATGCCGATGGGGCCCACTTAACTTTATCAATGCGAGAGAGCGTTGAACCGTTAATGGCGGTTACCGCGAAGATCGCCCACTAGGCGTAATTCTAGGGCATTTAATCGTGCCTAAAAGCGGAAAACCGTTACGGCGGTGGAAGGGCGGCCTTTGCCTCGCCGATCGGCGACCCATCTTACCATACGCCCGGAGGCGTAGATGCTTACCCGATTAGCGGCGGCTTGGTAGGCGGCTTCGGTACGCAGCGCTAACGAAAAATCTCCGGCACTTATGACACTGTGGGCACGTTTCCCAAAGACTATAAATACCCTCTCAACTGCGGTCGTCGAAGGAAAAGTCAGAAATCCAAGCTTAGGAGTTCAAGAACCACGATCCACGGAGATTCCTCGAGTTTAAGCTTTGACTTATTCTTGAGAAGAGTAGATATCTTACTTTGCTAAGATATTTGCTTAAGTTCTTGTTTCCTTTGCGAAGCATCAACTAAACCCGTCGATTCGACGATCACGCTCGGTGGTCCACGGATTCGCGTCCGACGCGGGAAAAGTCCCACAAAAATAGGAGATCTACACTTGTAGTATCTTTTGTTGAGTTTGTGAGAGAGTTCTTGAAATTTCTTTGTAGCGAAAATTAAGGTGTAATTTTCTTAAGTTTTGTAATGGAAACGACAAAGAAATCAACTTTCGACCCAAACACGATGGCGACCACAGTGGGAGCCAACGGTCTCGAGCCCGAGATCGTTGTGTCGCAGCCTTGCAGCGATCAGGCCGACCTCATGGTTGATGGGCTAGACTATTTCTTCGATCAAGCCAAATTCGAAGAGTATCTCTCCTCTTCCACATCGAAGTCCTCCTCACCCCGTAAACATTGGAGGATATCATCTCTTAAGAGGGAGGTTCGTTCTATTTCGTTTGCGACAGAGGCGATTTCCCCTCTCGGTAACACCTCGGTGGATCCCAAAGCCGAGAGCTCTGCTCTGACAAAGAGGGCTCGCCAAAGACGACGTCAAAAGATGGCCCGTCGGTTCGCCAAGGCTCGGAGTCAGCGGATGGAGTTCACTATCGAACTCACGTGATCAAAGGCATCAACAAGCGCAATCTCTCAATCCGTCGGCCTCCTCCCAAGGAAGAATGGGTTCGTCAAAGGGCCGATTGATAAGGAAGGAGGCGCTCAAAAGCGCCGTGGCACGCTTTGCTCGAGCACGCAGTTATTGTTCGCAAGGCGCAGGAGTCTAAATCAACCCAAAGAAAGGCTCAAAATCGCCGTGCATGGATCCCGGTCGACATCAAAATCGCTCAAGAGTCCGCCTCGCCAACAACATTCACCGAGATATAAATCGCCGCGCAAGGTTGCTGGCCGCCGCCAACAATAGGTAAACCGCCTTCGCCAGCCGAGACAGCCGAAGCTGCCGTCAGCCGAGAAGGCTCCGCCAATGAAGCTGAATCGCCGCCAAAAGCCGGTTAGGCCCTCCATGCATTGATAAAAGATGGGCAATTCCGCCCCTTTCTTCCGCTTCTCCGGCTGAGGTATCAACCGTTAAGTCCGGAAATCCGTTAACTTCAGTGTTTAATCGCCTTGGTCCACAGCTCGGAAATAAAGGCAAGGTACCAATGAAGAAACGGTTGAGTTACCCCGTCCAGAAGAGTCTTGAGCAAGCTGAAATATCTCAGGTCTCCAGAATTCCAATTGCATCTCGTTTGAGCATCCCGCAAGGGGTCCGCGAGTCTAATAAAGAGAAGAACTCGAGGCGTGTGATTCGTGAAGTCACAAGAGATGATAAAACACTTGTGATTTGTACCAAGACAACTTCAGCGGATGAAGTTAAAACATCAAAAGTGCTTCCCAGGTCGAATGATCGACGCCACCAAAAGAAAACGTGTCCTCCAATTAAGGACAACGTTACACTTGGGGGTGGAAGTGCAATTTGTGATAAACCACACCAACCACACCATCGGTGGGGGTGGCAACACCTGAAAGGGCGATCAGCGAAATAAATTGTTCTTGCTCGTGTGCACAACTAATCAAGACGTTGTTATCAGGATGTGCCTGTTCTGAGTCGAACGCTCACCCACAAAGAGCTTCAGTATTCGAACGGCTTTCCCCGCCGAACGGAAAATCAAGCCAGCCAAGACGATGTCGAAGAAGAAAGAGATCGCCCATCCGGTTTGATGAGTTTCCCGAAGTGACTATCAACATGGTGAACAAAGGGAAAGGACCGGCGACGGATTCAGATCCTGACTTCACTCCTGGAGGAAATGTTGGGTTTAAGATTTCTCAAAGAATGTCTCGGTTACAATTGCGAGCTACCCAAATGATCGACTATAGAAGGATGCATGAGGAGAATCATCTGATGATGAAGCTTAGACATCAATTCGGCGATATCTTCCGATGACACAATGTCAAGTGCTGGTCCCCATCCCAGAGAAGCTTTTACCATTACTCCTAATGTCCTCGCTCAAATGTTACAAGAAGCCTTAGCTAAGCAAAGAGAAGAGCTTAAGGCGAAATGAGAACAGAGATGGAGCTAGCCATGCAACAAATGAGGAATTGCAAACCCAAGCGGTTGCACAACAACACAGGTCGATCAACGACTGAAACCGATCAACAAGGTGGAGTAACCCACCATAATGTTGAAGACGTGATTCGAGATTGATGAACACATTCTGTTGATCAACCTCCAAAGAAAGTCAGCCACGCCTTCAGGTGGAAATGGTCCAATTCTTCCTATTGGAAGCGATCCAAAACAAGGGGAAGATGATGGCAAAAGGATGAAAGAGCTTGAAGATAAAATCAATGCTTTGATGTCCACACAGGAAGTCAAAAGGACTGGTATCCCGTGTCCGTATCCTAGGGAGTGGGATTCAATTCCTTACCCGCCAAAATTCAATTTGATCAACTTCACGCCATTTGACGGGAGAGGGTCACCTTCACAACACCTGATTTACTTCAAATCACATTTGGGGGTAATCTCGGGAAATGAGCCTCTGATGGTTCGGTCATTCGTCGGTACTCTTCATGAGTCGCCGATTGGTATCGAAGACTCAAGGCCGGGAGTATTAATTGCTGGGAGGACATGGAAAGTTCTTTTCTCAGCAACTTCTTCGATGACGACACCGAAGTTTCCATTGGAACTCTCCTAGACGAAAAGCAGAAAGGTGGGGAGACAATCGACACCTTCGTTAAGCGATTCCGCAATAAAGCTATGAATTGCAGGGATCCAATTACTGAAGAGTTCATATTGAAGACTTGCCACAACAATCTTTCTATAGAATTGCTGGAAGTCATGGGGGTCGTCCCACCAACTACGTGGAAAGACCTAAAAATACGAGGAGAACAAGCCGAACGTTTCCTCAGAAGGAAGAAAGCTGAAAGAGGCGAAAAGACGGCTGACCCCTCAGAAGTAAATTTTTCCTCTCGTAATAGAGGAAAGGCATCTGTGACTGCTGTTGGTCAAACGTCGCAACAACGGCCTCGCCAAAAAGCTTCTAAATCAGAATTCCACAGGACATACTCTTTCAAGGACGAAGAAGTTCCAATCATCTTCAAACACCTCCTTGATAACAACAAAATCAAGTTGCCTCCATTACAAATCAAGAGGAGGCTAGCAAAACTTCGGACCCTAAATGCATGCGTACCACGGGAGGATCCTCCATCCTACAAAGGATTGCTTAGCTCTCAAGGCCATCATCCAAGCCTTGAACAGGCCTTAACAGCCGAATCAAATGACTCCATTGTGTAATGAGTATAATCGTCCTCTCAGATTCGGCCAGATATAGTATAACCGCCCTCTCAGATTCGGAAGGTATACGAAGTATAAACCGCCCTCTCAGACTCGGACAGTATACGAGTATAAATTCTTTGGGAGGACATGGAAAGTTCTTTTCTCGGCAACTTCTTCGATGGCGACACGAAGTTTCCATTGGAACTCTCCTAGGCGAAAAGCAAAAGGTGGGGAGACAATCGACACCTTCGTTAAGCGATTCATAATAAAGCTATGGTGCGGGGATCAATTCTTGAAGAGTTCATATTGAAGACTTGCCACAACAATCTTTCTATAGAATTCTTTGGAAGTCATGGGGTCGTCCCACCAACTTCGTGGAAAGACCTAAAAATACGAGGAGAACAAGCCGAGCGTTTCCTCGGAAGGAAGAAATTTGAAAGAAGCGAAAAGGCTGACCCCTCGAGTAAATTTTCCTCGTAATAGAGGAAAGGCATCTGTATTTCTTTGTTGGTCAAGCGTCGCAACAACGGCCTCGCCAAAAGCTTCATCGAGAATTCCACGGGACATACTCTTTCAAGGGCGAAGAAGTTCCAATCATCTTCAAACACCTCCTTGATAACAACAAAATCAAGTTGCCTCAATTACAAATCAAGAGGAGGCTAGCAAAACCGGACCCTAAATGCATGCGTACCAGGAGGATCCTCCATCCTACAAAGGATTGCTTAGCTCTCAAGGCCATCATCCAAGCCTTGGTTGAAGCCGGCGTCTTAGCAGCCGAAATAAGGCTGAATCAAACTTGACTCAGGCAATTATCACAGTATAAGCTGCTCCCTCGTACTCAAACGGTATCTGAGTATAAGCTGCTCCCTCGTACTCAAACGGTATCTGAGTATAAGCTGCTCCCTCGCACTCAGAGCGGTATCACAGTATAAGCTGCTCCCTTTCCTCAGATGAATATAAGAGGTTAAAGCTGCTCTTCCTTCTTACTCATTCCGGCTGACCCAATTTTTCCTCGAAGAAAGGGGTGGATAATCCATGAGCGAGAGGTCCACTTCCACATTGAGCAATCAAACCTTCCTCTGATTAGGATTGTCTCAAAATTCCTATCCGGTCAAACCTTCCTATAGTTAGGACCACGGTCAAAATCCTCTCGATTCTTTCCATGAGCGAGGTCCATTTCAAGATTGGCGATCAAACCTTCCTACAGCTTAGGATTGTCTCAAATATCTGCCTGGTCAAACCTTCCTACAGTTAGGACCATGGTTAAAATCCCCTCTTGATTCCTTCCATGAACGAGAGGTCCATTTCAGGATTGAGCAATCAAACCTTCCTACAGTTAGGATTGTCTCAAAATTCCTATCTGGTCAAACCTTCCTCTGATTAGGACCATGGTCAAAATCCCCTCTTGATTCCTTCCATGAGCGAGAGGTCCACTTCCACATTGAGCAATCAAACCTTCCTGATTAGGATTGTCTCAAAACTCCTATCGATCAAACCTTCCTACAGTTAGGATTGTCTCAAAACTCCTATCCCGATCAAACCTTCCTCGATTAGGATCATTTTTTATTTTCACTCCCACTTGGTCAAACCTTCCTACTGATTAGGACCACGGTCAAAATCCTCTCGATTCCTTTTATGAATGAGAGGTCTACTCCGGTAACAGGGTTCGTTTTCGCCCCAAGAGAAGACACAACGGGTTTGTTTTCCCCAAGAGAAAACACAAATTCCACAAGCCTCATTATTCAAAATCGTAGCATAGATGTCATTACCTAATGACACCTAAACTATGCTTTCATGCATAGGGATGTTATCTGTCCCTTATCGGAGATAAGTGCGCATCTAACACATCTTTAGGGTAATCAATTCCGTGATAATTGATCAAGCCTACGTATTCAATATCGTAGCATAGATGTCATTACCTAATGACACCTAAACTATGCTTTCATGCATAGGGATATTATCTGTCCTTATCGGAGATAAGTGCGCATCTAACACATCTTTAGGGTAATCAATTCCCGTGATAATTGGCCAGAGCCTACGTATTCAATATCGTAGCATAGATGTCATTACCTAATGACACCTAAACTATGCTTTCATGCATAGGGATATTATCTGTCCTTATCGAGATAAGTGCGCATCTAACACATCTTTGGGTAATCAATTCCCGTGATAATTGACCGAGCCTACGATTCAATATCGTAGCATAAAGTCTAAGAGAATTCACTCTTTTAGCACAGCGTAACATGTAGAGCGGACTCGGATAATCTACATGCTAGCCCAACTCAAGCGGTAGTTGGTAAAGGCTCATCAAATCCGTTGATGGTGAGGGTTTGCCAAAAATCCTATATCTATCATACAAGCAATAACTTGAGGCGGCGGGTTCACTCTTCTGCGGGGTCAAGTACTTTTTCATACCGTGATTTTAATGCACTTTGTAACTCATTGCTAATGTAAATGTGCCATTACATCGCCTCCGAAAGTTCAAGCATGCTCGGGCAGTTACGTGGTGGTCCTTTTGGCGAGACACTTGAGTTGCCTGCTTCGCTTTCTTCAAGTGGGACAATTCGGATATTACATATAGAAGCTTTCACGGAAATCGATATTGAGAAAACCAGGCGGCGCTTTTCTCTGAATGATTCTCAAGGCATTTCAATTATAACCCAAGTGGTGACTTTCAAGATGAAGATGATTAGTCCAAAATCGACTTCAACATTTCAATCAATCCAAATACAAATGCAGCGACTATTGATCCCAAAGTATGGTCGTGACGCGTAGCGAGGATTCAAGCTGAAGCAAAACATGGGCCTCTTCTACAAAGTTCAACGATGAGCGAAGCAAAGCATCTTATCAAAGTATTCGGACCCCTCGACAAAATACGAGGAGTCCGAAAACTTTGGAGGGGTATCTGTAGGCATCAAAATTCTTTGAAGAACCTCAAATATGACTAAATCATGAGAAGATCGAAGAACAACGTCGTCGAAATCTCAAGAAGTCAACACATGGGGAGATTGTGTCGCTTCTGATCGCGAGACACTTGTTTGTGTCTCGCCACGAAGCGAGACATTTGATGTGTCTCGCTATTAGCGAGACACTTGTGTGTGCCTCGCGACGAAGCGAGACATTTGATGTGTCTCGCTATTAGCGAGACACTTGTGTGTGCCTCGCGACGAAGCGAGACATTTGATGTGTCTCGCGACTAGCGAACACTTACTTATGTCTCGCCAAATCTGAGACACCGAATACTTAAAATGAGCTCTTAAAGGGTCTAAATCAATGCGATGGGGCCCACTTAACTTTATCAATGCGAGAGCGTTGAACCGTTAATGGCGGTTACCGCGAAGATCGCCCACTAGGCGTAATTCTAGGCATTTAATCGTGCCTAAAAGCGGAAAACCGTTACGGCGGTGGAAGGGCGACGCGCCTGCGCCGGTCGTAGTGACCCTCTTACCTACGCCGTGAAGCGTGGCCTTACCTCGCCGGTTAAGCGAGGCTTGGTGGCGGCTTGGTACCCAGCTAGCGAAAAATCTCCGGCACTTATGACACACGTGGGCACGTTTCCCAAAGACTATAAATACCCTCCTACGCCCACTTGGGCAGGGTCGGCCATCGAAAGGGAAAAGTCGAAATCCAAGCTTCGGAGTTCAAGAACACGATCCACGGAGATTCCTCGAGTTTAAGCTTTGACTTATTCTTGAGAAGAGTAGATATCTTACTTTGCTAAGATATTTGCTTAAGTTCTTGTTTCCTTTGCGAAGCATCAACTAAACCGTCGATTCGACGATCACGCTTCGGTGGTCCACGGATTCTGCGTCCCGACGCGAGGAAAAGTCCCACAAAAGCGGAGATCTACACTTGTAGTATCTTTTGTTCGAGTTTGTGAGAGAGTTCTTGAAATTTCTTTATGGCGAAAATTAAGGTGTAATTTTCTTAAGTTTTGTAATGGAAGCGACAAAGAAATCAACTTTCGACCCAAACAGATGTGACTAGCAAGATAGGCCTCACCACATGGCTATCTCGATAGCTCATTTAGCAAAATGAACCGCCACCTCATATACATTATTTCCATATATATATATATATATATATATATATATATATATATATATATATATATATATATATATATATATATATATATATATATAAAGTGGAAAGCTCCTATGAACTTAAGTGGATAGGAAATAGTCATCCACAAATTTTTTATCCATTGATGTTGTTTTGGGATCCATGAAAGATATGAAGAGTCTTTTGAGATTTGTGTATCTCTTGATGGCACAATTCTAAACACAAGATGAGTGGATAAAAATTTGGTGGGCAAGGCTCCTATCCACTTAAGTTGATAGGAGTCTATATATATTGTTCTTTCAAGTATATATTAAGATATTTTGTTTAGATTGTCAATTGTTCTTGTGTGGTAAACCTATAGATACTATTGCTTCATGTGTTAAATTTTGTTCTTTGGCAGCACAATTGTTCTTGTGTGGTAAATCTATATATGCTATTGCTTCATGTGTTAAATTTTGTTCTCTAGCTTGCAGCCATCTTTGTGTGGAACTGGAAAAATCCATAATTTTATATATATATATATATATATATATATATATATATATATATATATATATATATATATATATATATATATATATATATATATATATATATAGGAAATATGATTCTAAGGAGCCACCTTAGATTGAATCTAAGGATACACCTTTAAAATTACGCTATATGCAATCAATTTACTTAATCCACTCCATTCATTTTGATCTATATGTTTTGGATGGTGTATAAATAAAAAATTAGGCATATTGGGTTGTAGTTACTCATGCATCAAATGATTGTGAAATTAATAATTTTACAATAATACAACTAAAGTGGCAATGAAAAATATGTGTTAGAAGTATTGAAACATCATGATTTTTATTTTATAGATGTTTTAAGACATCTAGATCATGATGGATGGAGCGGATCGTCCATTAAAATAGCTCAATCCATGTATTGAGAGATTCATCCTTAGATTCAATCTAAGGTGGCTCCTTAGAATCATATTTCCCATACACACACACACACGGATACACACACACACACACACACACACACTAGGTTTTATGCACATGCAATGCACGTGATTAACTATCAAAATTATTTATTTTTAGCTTTATTTTCTTATTATAAATCAGTCATATTCATTTTGACTCCAAATATGTAAACCCGGTTATTATATTTGCCATAATTTTTAAAATATTTTAAAAATATTGATGAAATGGATTTGTGTGTTAAACTATGATCAATATACTTTTATATAATTGGATACACAAATATCACTTTTTTCAATTTTGTACAGATCAAACTTTATGTAATATATTTATTTATCGGATCATCAATCTCTAATTTATTTATTTTAGTTATTAAATGTAGTGTTAAGTATCTGAGAAAAATACAATAATCTGATGTTGATGGATAAAAATATAAATAAATTTCTACAAAAGAGCTTGACTTGAGGAAAAATATTATTGTAAAAGTAAAAATACTTAATAGTAAGATGATTTGTATAAGCTCAAGACAAGACACGTACTTTCCTCCGAATGCAAGAGATCTTAATTATTGATAGACTTAATATAAAAAGAAAAAACTAAAGATGAATGATAACTATAGTATTATTTTATATGATAAAAGCATTTACATAAGCATATAAAAATACAATAACAATTTGCATAAAATCCTTCTAAAGTTTCCTAATTTTACTCAAAAATTAAGCTATAGGATAAAATATATATTGTCTTTTATTCCTTTTTTTCACTCTAGTATAATTTTACATGATAAAAGCATTTACATAAGCATATAAAAATACTATAATAATTTGCATGAAAATCTCTTCTAAAGTTTCCTAATTTTACTCAAAGAATTAAGCTATAGTGTAAAATATATATTGTCCTTTACTCCTTCTTTTACATATTTTAATTGAGCCAAGATCAATCCTTCTCCACATTTATTTTTTCTTGGCAATTCTAGAGTAGTGTCTTCATCGTCTCACGTCAAGAATTTGGATTTCTTGTGCTATTATATTTTCTTTGGCTCGTTCATCTTTTGTCTTCTCATTTAACTTTGCTAGAATTTGAATGTCTTTCGATTTTCAACACAAACTTCGAAAAATGCACTCGATTATTTTATGTTTCAATGAGAGCAAAGGTTAATTTCATACATATGATTTTGTCACGATTTTTAATTTATTACCTAAATAGTGTTAGGAATTAGCTCTTTTATCTCTGTAATGAATTATTTTGCTATGCATCCGATAAGAGTTTATGTTGCATCAAACAAAGTCATTCATTGTATATGAAAAGAAAGAATGTCAATCTTATTTTTTTTTCTTACGCTATTGAAAATAAGTATCATTTTTTTTACGCAAGAAAATAAGTATCATATATACCTTTTATCCATTATTGTGATTTCCTCCTATTATGCGGTTTGTTATATTTAAGTAACATAGTGATCACCGGCTTCACCTTAGTTGCTATTGCAAGAACATCTTCATGTAATTTTATAATTAGTTTATGATTCCACAAATTTATATTTCATTTTGTATTGAAGATTAAAGTATGAAATTTTATAAGTACTAACTAATTGTTCTTGCATCTTCCATCAAAACGGTGAATTCAAATTGCTTTATGTTAATCGTCTATAAACAAAAACATTATCTACATGTATTTGTTTCAGAATAGGAATTAGTAAAATGATTAAATATGCAATTATTATCTAGAAAACCAAGGACTTTTTGCAAAACTCATTAAAATCCATTGAAACTCTTTTCCTTTTCCACACAGTCTGTCCTCTCCGAGCCTCCGACCTGCAAGCGACTTTGAATCCTTCGCCCATTTGGAAACAAAAGCTCGTGCCCTGCACATGATCCCCTCTTCCTCCTCCTTTTATAAATGATTGGGACTCACCCAAATATTTAAGTCACTTATTATTATTAACATTTAAACAATCTAAAAAGATCAAACACGTGTTTAAACAATTAAATAAGAAGAAAATAATAGAGATCTAATACTTATTAATATCAACATTTAAACGATCTAAAAAGATCTAACATACAATATAATTCACTGCTTTTAAACAATCTAATCTAATCTAATAATTTAATCTAATATCAAATAAAAAGAAAATAATAAAGTCACACACCTGTTGAAGGAGACGAAAGTGCTGTGAAAATTATTGTAATTTCTCGGCCTATATATATAGGCATATGAAGTTGCATGTGAGAGGATAACAATTGTAAATAGAGTTCTATTTGGATAACAATTGCATAATTTCTTAAAGATTAAAATTATTAGCACGTAAGATCAAAATAGGATTAGGATTGAAATTAATAATTAATATAGGATTAGCTTTATTTATCATAATTTTAATATTCTTACGTGATGCATATTTAAGGGTTTGATAAGCAAAACACATACCCATACATCAATACAAAAATAAATAATATATCTCCTAATTAAACATATACACTTCCAGGCATTTAGATTCATGCGACTTGATTTTAATAAGAGCCATCCATTTTGTAGCTTAGGCACGTTGTACGTATATTTTGAATGCTAGCTTCTTTTAGGTACCGCTTGGTTGTTTTGATGATAAAAGGAAGTTATTATATCCTTTCGATTTGACAACTGCAACAGGTGATGGAATAATTAGAATTAGGGGATTTTAAATTGTTGGATTAGGATAGATTATGATTTGATTTTATTAGTATTTGAGTCCAAAGGGTATTTTTATCTACGAAAAGCTTTTTCCGAACTCATGCTTTTAAAGGGAGTAATATATATATATATATGAGAAAACGGGAGGTTGGCTGACAGTGCAGGAAATTTCTTGCGCTGTCGCCACGTGGCAGTTTCTAATTCGCTAGAAATTCATAAAATCTTAAGGAAACAGTTAACATATATCTGTAAAGCCCAAAGATATAAGGGTTTATGTGTAAAAGTTATCACTAAATTGATCTCCACATGCGGATATCTCGTTGCACCTAACGCTCTTCTTTTTCGTTACCAAGAGAGAACAACGCCATCGATCCCAATTCTCAAGTAGAGAACAACGCCGTCGATCCCAATTCTCAAGCGGTTACGGCGTCGTGCAGACCTAATTCTCAAGTAGAGAACAACGCCGATCCCAATTCTCAAGCAGATTACGACGCCGTCCGAACCTAATTCTCAAGTATAGAACAACGCCGTCCCCTCGACATATTTAGATCGAAGCCCAATTCTCAAGCAGAAATCTTAACTAGATCTAATCTTGCTTTCTAACTTGTGATCTCTCTCCACGTGTATTTGATTATCTTTTATTTTATTTTTTAATTACTCTCAAAATATCAATTTGACAACTCTTTAACCCAATTGATAGTCAATAAAAGTTTTGATTTTATTTTTAAACATATCTGAATTTAATTTAATTTTCTAAAATTGTCTATAGTTATCAATTATTAGAATTTTTTATTTCTTGGGTTATTTGGGCAATAGAACTTACAGTTAATTTTTTTCTCACATGTATTCTCTTGCATTTTTGAATGATAGAACTTGGCTGATGTTTATTTTCAATTTTTAATGATTGTTCTCCTTCACTCCCAATCAATAATTGATGTAAGTTTTATTAAAAAAATAAAAGTTTGTATATTTTCTAAAAGTTCTATGTAATTCAAAATTATTTTTCTGTTTAGTTGAATCTGTCTTTAACAATGTAATTTATTTAGTTCATATTTTGAGAATATCTGACTTTTGCATGCCCTTTTAATGTGTTTTAGGTAGTTCTTTTATATTTTTATTTAATTATTTGATAAATTTTAATTTTTCTATGATACTTTTATAATGATGGAAACCGAAGTATGTTTTTTAGGTCATTTTTCGATATGGCTGATGTTGATGTACACAGTTTGATGACTGATAGTACGAATGGAAGTACGTATGTGAATTCTACTAATATCGAGCTAGAGCCAGAGAAATTTGATGATGTTAGTTCTAATGATAATGACAATTATGACATTGCGGAGCCGGGCATCGGAATGGAATTTCCTACATACATATCCGCATATAATTATTACAACGCATATGCAAAAACAAAAGGATTCAGTGTCCGAATAAGTTCAAGCAATTACTCTAGAAAAGAAGAAAAGGAACTCATATCGAAGACTTTTTTCTGCAATAAGGAGGGCCTAAAATCTGCAAATGATAAGAGGGAGCATGGAAAAATAGTTAACCGTCGAAGAGATACAAGAGTCGGATGCAAGGCGATGTTGCGAGTAAATCGAACTGATAAAAGAACATGGATAGTGAGCAAATTTGTCAAAGAGCACACAAATCACGAGTTAACTAGTCCAGATAAGGTTAAAAATCATTACTCGCACAGGAAATTGCATCGAACAAAATGTTGTCAAAATCTAATTGATAGCCTGCATGAAGCAGGACTTCCACCAGCAACTATTTCTCGAGTAATAAATGTCGGCAATGCCAGTCAGGAGGAAATCGTAACGCCACAACAATGTAGTGATCATATAAGAAAACAGAGAAAGAACAATATGGGTAATGAATGCATTTCAGTCATTCAAAAGTTTCTAGATAAAAGGACATCTGATCCAGATTTTTATTTTGCTATTGAATTAGATACTACAGGGACCATGAGGAGCGTATTTTGGGCAGATGGATGATCTATCGTATACTATTTTATCCCTTCCAATTTCATCTCATACCTCCCCGTTTCAATACCTCAATTTTAAAAAATAATCTGGTGCTTATCATTATTCAATGATTTTTATAGTAAGAAATCTAAATTTGTTATTTATTAGTTGAAGTTGGTTATTTGGAATATTTATGTGATTTTCTAAATTCTAAATCTTCATTTAAATTTTTAAAAAGATGAGGTTTTCCACGTGTCACCCTTAAAATGATTTAAATTTCTATGGATGGCTCGATGATATTTGCAACATATCACTCAAGTTTGTAAGAGATCTCCATAAGAGAATAGTTAATAAGAATTTTAGCTAATAAGATATTAGTTAATAATATTTTTCATATAAAGTTAATAATATTTTTCATATATAAAGATAATATTTTCGTAGAACATACACAAAACATGCACAAACAGCTTAAAGTTCAAAGAGTCTAATTACTAGGCATTGTAGCTAATTACACCAGAAGCGCATGTAGAAAGTAAGTTGGTCGGGAAACGTAGTAGTCTACTAATATGAGTTGTAGTCGACTAATGCGTATTGTAGTCGACTAATGCGTATTGTAGTCGACTAATGCGTATTGTAGTCGACTAATGCGTATTGTAGTCGACTAATCTGATGCATTAGTCGACTAATATGAGTTGTAGTCGACTAATCAAGTGCATTCCAAACGGGTCTAATTAGAATTGGTTTTAAACCCAATTCGTTTAGAGGCTATTAATAACCCCTAACCCGATTGTTAGGGCAAGTTTCAAGCACGCTTTGGAGTTCTTTGAGAGAGTTTGTGCATCTTTGGAGAGGAGATCTTTTGAGAGATTGAGAGGTTTGTTTTAGGGTTTCTTTGTGAGAACTTGTAATCCTAATTTGTATTCTCTCTTTCTATTAGTGAAAATCCCCTCCTTACCCGTGGGCGTAGGCAACTTGCGAACCACTTAAATCTCGTGTCTTTACTCTTTTATTGTGTTTTGCTATCGCTTGTGGTGGTTTCTCTCGGCGGTTCCGCGGTTTGCGTGCCCAACAATTGGTATCGAGCTATTGTTCAGATTGAAGTGGTGTAATTTCTAATTTGAGGGGTGTTCGGTGATTCACGAGAGAAGCGGATTCACGAAGACAAACGAGGATGGCGCCAACCAAGAAATCACCAAAGTGGGAAAATTCGAGATTGAAAAGTTCAATGGGAAGAACGATTTTTCTTATTGGAGGATGCAGATGAAAAACTTTCTAATTTCGCAAAATTGCACAAGACTTTGGATGGAAAGGAGAAGAAGAACAAGGATATGTCCGATGAGGATTGGGAGGAGTTGGATCTGGAAGCACGGCGTCGATTATCCTATGCCTCGAGAGGGATGTAGCTTTCTTGGTAGATGGAGAGGAAACGGCCGGGCGGTGGGAAGAAGTTAGAGGGTACCTTCATGACGAAGAGTCTAACTAACCGGATCTACTTAAAATCCAAATTGTATACTTGCAAGATGGAGGAGGGCTCATCAATCCGGAACACATCAACAAGTTTGATAGGATCATATCAGATTTGAAAGACATAGATGTTAAAGTAGGAGACGAGGATCAGCGCTCTACTAATTCTGCTCGCCAAGTCTTATGAGAACTGGTGCAAACACTTGTGGCTTGTGGGAGAAAATCTGAAGATGGATGAGACTAGAACGGCACTTCTAGCGACGATCTTCTAAGATCGCAACTAGTGACATACACCGGCGGTAATGAGGAACAAGTGCAGTGGATTGTTTGCAAGAGGAAGGAGCAATGAGCGAGAAAAGGCAAGGGAGGAAAGTCTAGATCTAAATCAAGACCTCTTGCGGGAAAAGGATGTTTCAAGTCGCGGTGAAGCTGGGCATTTCAAAGTCGACCGTCCAAATAAGAGAGTAGGTGGAAAGAAGAACAACAACAAGGCCGAGAGGAGAGGGCAAGGAAGAAGCGAAGCACGCTTCGTGAGGAAGGAGCGATAAGGAATGCTATGTCGTCACGGGTGGTGAGGAGATCTCCGAAGTGGATACTTGATTCCGGTTGCTCTTACCATATGTGTCCAAATAGAAGTGGTTTACTACCTACGAGGCATTGATGGTGGAACTGTATTGATGGGGAATAACCATGCTTGTAAAACAAGGCTAGGTAATATCAAAATCAAGATGCATGATGGAGTGGTTCGAACCTTGACGGATGTGAGGCATGTTCCCGACTTGCGGAAGAATCTTATCTCAGTTGGTGCTTTGGACTCCGGTGGTTGCGTGATTGTGACGAAAAACGGAGTGAAGAAGGTTGTTCGTGGTTCCTTAGTAGTGATGAAGGGTGTTAGTCACGGTAATCTATATACTCGTGCACGAATGCGACAGAGATGCAGCGGTTGGAACTGGCGAAGTGGTGGAGACCCATGTGAGCACACACGGTTATGGCATAAGCGGCTTGGGCATATGTCGAGAAGGGTCTAGTTCGCTTGGTAAAGAGGGTCTGGCCAAGAACTGGGAACCTAGCATGGATTTTTGCGAGGATTGTGTGTATAGAAAGTCACACGTGGTCAAGTTTCTCGAACAAGTCTAAGAGCGAGGGATACTAGATTATGTGCACACGGATGTTTGGGGTCCCACGCATAACTTCTAATGGTGGTTCCGTGTATTATGTCTCGCTTATTGATGATTATTCTAGGTATGCTTGGATTTATTTTCTCAAGCACAAGAATGAGGTGTTCGAGACATTCAAGAAGTGGAGAACAATGGTTGAGAACAGACGAAAGAAATTGAAGACGCCGAGATCCGATAACGGCAATGCAGTATACAAATGGTGCTTTCAAGGAGTTCTGCGGATCGAGGGAATTGTTCGACATCGACAACAGTCTACACCAATGGAATGGGTCGCTGAGAGATCGAACCAACACCGCGGGAAAAGCAAAGTGATGCGCATCTAGCGTGATTGGGCAACGAATGGTGGGCGGCGGTGGCTACAGCTTGTTACATTGTGAACCGCTCACCACATTCGACATTGATGGTGATACACCCTATAGGGTGTGGTCGAGGGAGCATGCAGATTATGATAGGCTCGAATTTTGGATGTACCGCCTACTATCACGTCAACGAGGGAAAGCTTGAGCGAGGGCCAAGAAGGCAATATTCTTGGGATATGCAAAGGCGTAAAGGCTATCGCCTTTGGTGTACGTAAGATTCAAAGTTCGTGGTCAGCAGGATGTTACCTTTGATGAGAAATCCATGATTGCGAGGGCCCAAGGATGATGGTGTTATGACCGGTGAGACCTCTAAGTCTCGTGTTATTGAAATAGAACCTAAAGACCAACTAGGTTCTAATCGTGCTCAAGTGGGAAGTCGTAGATGATGAGCTTGAGCAGAGGAGGTTCAGCAGAAAATACACAGTACTACAACAACAAAGCAGCTCGAGGATAATTTGGCTTCCACTAGGCCAAAGCGAGCATACAAGGTGTACCGGTCGGGGCTGATCAACCCCTAAAGCACTATGGGGCTAATATGGTTGAATACGACTCTGTGGAGGAGGACGAGCCGGTCTCCTTCAAGGAAGCTATTCGGACAAGGATAGTGAGAGTTGGTTGGCTGCGATGGAGGAAGAGATGGAAACTCTTCTGAAGAATCATACATGGGAGGTGGTCCCATTGCGTAGGAAGAAAAGCTATTGGTTGTAAGTGGGTGTATAAAAGAAAGGAAGATCTTTGAGCTCGGTGGTGTAAGATACAAAGCGAGGCTAGTGGCTAAGGGTTTTGCACAAAAAGAGGGTGTGGATTACAATGAGATATTTTCTCGGTGGTGAAACACACTTCTATTCGGTGCTATTGAGTATTGTTGCTCATGGTGATTTTGAGTGGATCAACTCGATGTTAAACAGCCTTCTTGCCGCGGAGACTTGGATGAAGAGATCTACATGCATCAACCCGAGGGCTACAAGGTTGAGGAAAAGGAGAATCATGTGTGTCGTTTGAGGAAGTCAGCGTATGGATTAAAGCAATCTTCGTGATGGTACAAGCGATTTGACTCCTTCATCTTTGAAGCATGGGTTTTCGGCGATCATGATTGTTGTGTTTACATTCGGAGCTTGGAGGTAATTTTATCTATCTTCTTTGTATGTGGATGACATGCTTATTGCTTCTAAGAGCGGGGTGGAGATAGATAGGTTGAAATCTCAACTTGGTGAAGAATTCAGATGAAGGACATGGGTCTTTGCTAGGAAAATCGGGTATGGAGATTAGAAGAGCCCGTGGTGTTTGATCGGAAAGGGCTACATAAATGGTGATCGCGAGGTTTGGGATGCAAAGTGCTAAGTCGGTGGTGACTCCATTGGCTCCACACTTTAGGCTTTTGGTAATCAATCTCCCACTGGAAGAGAAGGCATACATGGAGCGTGTTCCTATGCTAGTGCGGTTGGCGGTTTAATGTATGCAATGGTGTGTACGCCCGGATATTTCCTGCGGTTAGTGTGGTCGATGGATTCATGGCGAATCCGGAAAGGCGACGGGAAGCGATGAAGTGGGTCCTCAATTAAAGTGCAGTTGATACAGTGCGTATTTTGGTGGAGAAACATGTCGATTGACGGGTTTGTGGACTCGATTATGCGGCGATCTAGATAGACGGCGATCTACTCTGGTTATGTATTTAAGATACATGGAGCTCCGGTTAGTTGGCGTCGATGTTACAGACTCTGATGACACTTTCTACTCTGAGGAGTACATGGCCATGGCGGAGTGAAGGAAGCATTGTGGTTGTGGGGTCTTCTAGACGATTTGGGGATTGAGCAGGAAAACGTGAACTTGTGGTGTGACAGTCAGAGTGCAATTCACTTGGCGAAGAATCAGGTTCATCATGCTCGTACCAAGCATATTGATGTCAGGTATCATTTTGTGCGGGATGTCATAGAGGGAGGTGATATTTCTCTCATGAAGGTGCACACGAATGAGAATCCCGCGGACATGTTAACCAAGGTGGTCACAGGTAGTAAGTTTAAGCATTGCTTAGACTTGCTTCATATCAGCTCTTGTTGATTTGCCCAAGAGGGCATGGCCCTTCGGGGCGGTAATGGGTAAGGTGGAAATGATTTGAGGTGAACTACGGTGAGCTTGATCCGTGGAAGTGCGTGGCGATGTGTTAGTAGTATTGTGGATTGCTGGATTGGTGATGGTGATCTCTAGATGTTCTTGGTGTTCTTGGTGTTAGGTCCAAAATTTGAGGTGAATCAAATGATGTACGAGGTGGAGAATTGTAGAACATGCACAAAAACATGCACAAACAGTTTTTGAGGTTCAAGAGTCGACTACTAGGCATTGTAGTCGACTACTGCTGTAGCGAGCAAGTTGAGCGGCGATCTACTACTGGTTATGTATTTAAGATACATGGAGCTCCGGTTAGTTGGCGTCGATGTTACAGACTCTGATGACACTTTCTACTACGAGGTCGAGTACATGGCCATGGCGGAGTGAAGGAAGCATTGTGGTTGTGGGGTCTTCTAGACGATTTGGGGATTGAGCAGAAAACGTGAACTTGTGGTGTGACAAATGAGTGCAATTCACTTGGCGAAGAATCAGTTCATCATGCTCGTACCAAGCATATTGATGTCGTATCATTTTGTGCGGGATGTCATAGAGGAGGTGATATTTCTCATGAAGGTGCACACGAATGAGAATCCCGCGACATGTTAACCAAGGTGGTCACAGTAGTAAGTTTAAGCATTGCTTAGACTTGCTTCATATCGCCTCTTGTTGATTTGCCCAAGAGGGCATGGCCCTTCGGGCGGTAATGGGTAAGGTGGAAATGATTTGAGGTGAACTACGGTGAGCTTGATCCCGTGGAGGGTACGTGAGGGCCGCGGTAGTGACGCACGGATTGGCCCTGGATTGGTGATGGTGATCTCTAGATGTTCTTGGTGTTCTTGGTGTTAGTCCAAAATTTGAGGTGAATCAAATGATGTACGAGGTGGAGAATTGTAGAACATGCACAAAAACATGCACAAACAGCTAGGTTCAAGAGTCGACTACTAGGCATTGTAGTCGACTACACCGTAAACGCATGTGAAAGGTATTTCTCGCTGGTCCGAAAGTAGTCGACTATCTCAGTAGTCGACTAATGCGTATTGTAGTCGACTAATCTACGATGCATTAGTTGACTAATATGAGTTGTAGTCGACTAATCTGGGCAGATTCCGAAAACGGGTCTAATTAGGAATTGGTTTTAAACCCAATTCGTTTAGAGGCTATTAATAACCCCTAACCCGATTGTTAGGGCAAGTTTCAAGCACGCTTGGAGCGTTTGAGAGTTTGTGCATCTTTGGAGAGGAGATCTTTTGAGAGATTGAGAGGTTTGTTTTAGGGTTTCTTTGTGAGAACTTGTAATCCTAATTTGTATTCTCTCTTTCTATTAGTGAAAATCCCCTCCTTACCCGTGGGCGTAGGCAACTTAGAACCACGTAAATCTCGTGTCTTTACTCTTTTATTGTGTTTTTGCTATCGTTTGTGGTGGTTTCTCTCCGTGGTTCAGCGGTCCGTAGCTACATTTTCCAGTATATATAAAGATGTAGGAAGATATTTCCATATATTTAAAGATAAATTTTTGAAATGGATATCTTCAAGAACTTTAGTCAATAAGATATTAGCTAATAATATTTTGGTAGTTAATTTTTGTAGTTAATAATATTTTCCGTATAAAATTAATAATACTTTCTGTATATAAAGATAACATTTCAGATATATATATATATATATATATATATATATATATATATATATATATATATATATATATATATATATATATATATATATATATATATATATATATATATATATATATATATATATATATATATATATATATATATATATATATATATACTAAAATATTTTGGAAGTTAATTTCTGTATATTTAAAAATAAATTTTTTGGAAAAGATATCTTTAAGAATTTTAGTTAATAAGATATTAGTTAATTAATAATAATTTCCTTATATAAAGATACCATTTTCCTTATAGAGATAAAATTAATAAATACTAACTACTTAGTTATTAGTTATATTATACCAAATATACATTTCCTCCTTCATTTTAAAAATTCAAAATTTTCAAAACAAAGTAACGTATAAATATGCTATAATTTTGCAAAACTAAATAGGAAATTTTTAAAAATAATCTCTAATTATCATTATTCAACAATTTTTAGAGTAAGAAATTAAATTTGTTATTTAGCAGTTAAAATTGGTTATTTAGTATATTTATGTGATTTTATAAACTATAAATCTTCATTTAGTTTGAATTTCCTCTCAAAGTTAACATATCACTATTGTACTAATGCTGTCGAAATATTTACACTGCACTTATTAATTCTACTAATAAAATGTTTTATATACTTTGTGAAAAAATAAATATAGTAGATGAGTACAAAATAAATAGTTACACTTTAACACTCCAAAATTTTACCTTTTAAACTTTTACCCTGAAGCTTTATTTTGACAACTTGATACCCCAAATCTTAATTTTTTAGTATAATAATATTTAGTTACTCCATCTATTATATTTTTATACTATAGCTTTTGAATCGAGCTTGTAATCAAAACTCAAGTTAATTATGTCCTATTTTAACTTTTAAGTTTTAAAAATCAGGTAGCAACAATTAAAAAGATTTAAATAAAACTATAATTAAAAAATGTAAAAATATATAATATATAAAATAAATTTTTTGGTGTAATAGTATTCAGTTACTCATCTATTCTATTTTCAAATTATAGCTTTTGAGTCAGGTTCATAATCACAACTCAAGTTAATCATGTCCTATTTAAATTTTAAGTTTTAAAAATTAGGTAGCAATAATTGAAAAGATTTAAACAAAAAAATATAATAAAAAATACATTAAAATATAAAATATAAAATAAATTTTTCAGTGTGCCAGTTTAAGTTTATAAATCAGCCAGCAATAATTGAAAAGATTTAAACCATAAAATATAACTAAAAATATAGAAAAATATAAAATATAAAATAACCAATGAATACAATGCCTGAAAATTGAACAGTTTAATCATATAATAATAGTTTTAATGTAAATAAATTTTAAAAATTATCTATGCATGACCAACAGATCAAGCCTTGCGAAACACCGGTGAAGTGGTAATATCAACATCGATCAAGATGCGGCGGTGGAGCGGGGAGGAAATACAAGAGGATGATAACCCTCACGAACCGCGCATTGGCGAGCGTAGATGTTGTTGCTTTCGAGGCGAGAAGATCAAAGACCTGGAGAGCAAAATCAACTCATTGATTTCCGCTCAGGAGGTAAAGAAAACCGGCATCCCTTGCCCATACCCTAGGGAGTGGGAATCAATCCCATACCCGGCAAAGTTTAATTTAATAAACTTCACACCGTTTGACGGGAAGGGTTCCCCAACGCAACACTTGATTTATTTCAAGTCGCACCTCGGAGTTATTCCGTGCTGAGCCCACGATGGTTCGGTCATTCGTTGGCACCCGTGGAAACGCCGATTGGTACCGCCGTCTCAAGCGGGAGCATCGCGGTGGGGCGACATGGAATCTAGTTTCCTCACCAATTTCTTCGACGCGATACGAAGTATCGATCGGGACCTTTCTTCGGCGAAAGCGAGAAAGGCGGAGAAACTATAGATATCTTTGTCAAGCGATTAGAACAAGGCAATGAAGCTGTCCGGGATCCGAATGGAGGAGTTCATCGGACACGCCATAACAACTTGTCGATAGGCGTGCTAGAGG